>JAODAL010016875.1:0-79378 GCA_025379985.1 Phyllomedusa bahiana
TCCTTTTAATTTTTTTGGACTCACTGGGGGTATTACCTTTACTGTACATCATGTGTATTATCCTGACTGTGACATCACGTGTATTATCCTTTAACTGTGAATCATTGTGTATTATCCCTGCGTACATCACGTTGTATACCCTTTTACGGTGACATCACTGTGTATTATCCCTGTAGTGAATCATTTGGGGTATTATCCTGTCTTTTACATCACTGGGGTATTACCGTACTGTGACATCATTGTGTATTATCTCGTACTGTGAATCACGTTTTATTATCCCTGTACTGACATCACTGGGGTATTATCCTGTACTGTGACATCACTGTTTGTATTATACTGTACTGTGACATCTCTGTGCATTATTCCTGTACTATGACTCCACTGTGTGCATTATTCCTGTACTGTACTGTGTTCAGTATATAGAAGGGATGTAATGGAGCTAGAGAGAGTGCAAAGACGAGCAACCAAAGTTATAAGGGGAATGGAGCATCTTAGTTATGAGGAGAGGTCAGTAGAATTTAACTTATTTAGTCTTGATTCATTTATATAAATATATAAATGGTCTCTACAAAGGTCTTGGGAAAAATTATTTCAGGTAAAGCCCTCTCAAAAGACAAGGGGACATTCCCTTCGACTAGAGAGAATAGGATTCAATCTCCAGAGGAGAAGAGCTTTCTTCACTGTAAGAACTGTGAATCTGTGGAATACTGCCTGAGGAGCTGGTCACAGCAGGAAAGGTGAGGGTTTCAAGAAAGGCTTAGATACTACCTAAACAAAGAATATTAATGGGGTATTTAGCTATGAAACAATTTTGGATCCTTCTTGTGGCGGCTCTGGGTAGAGATGGGGTCTCCACCCGGAGCAGATTGGTTCTTGCCTTGTGGGTTTCAGGGCATTCACCAGTGGGGAGCTGGGCTTAAAATCCTTGTCTCCCTCCCTTCACCCACATTTTCCCCCCCCTTGGGTTTAACTTGATGGAACACGGTTTTTTCAACTGTACCAACTATGTAACTATATAACTACTGTGTGCATTATCCCTATACTGTTACATCACTCCGTTTTTTAAAGGGGTTATCCCACCATAGACATTTATCACCGATCCACCTTTACTCTGTTCCCCGACTATAACCACGTTTGTTCCTCTATTGTTAACGCTATAGAAAATGTTTACCTTAGGAAAATACAACAAAGGTCATCCAAAAGTGACTATGTCGGCGCTGTTGTTCTTTTGGATCCATCAAGGACACATTTTTCAGGTACCCAAACGGATACCCCCACTGGAGGTCCCAAACAGCACAGTGTGAATGTAGCCTTGCAGCGCCCCCTATCTTGTTGGGTGATTTATGTTCTCATAAATCAGTACAGGACGTCACATTGTCTCCATCCGGTTTTGCTTCCCACCTTAGAAATGGAAGCAGCCGAATATTCTATAGATGTAAATCTGCCCACAACCGGCCATGATAAAAGCTGACGAGCGACGAGAGAGGGTTAAAATCCATTCCATTCATGTCACGTCCCATTGGTCCCTCGCCCGTGGCAGTGAACGGGTTAATGCGGTACCAAGCTTAATGATTATAGGTATCAGCAGAACTTACTGACCCATAGTGGTCCTCCGGGGGGAGAACCAGCAGAAAATCAGCCCCGGGGCGTTAACTCTCGCCGCTCCCCCCACATTATACTCAGCTGGGAAAGAAGTGTAGATTTCAGCAGAGTCGGCTCTGGCGCACAGCTCCCTCTCTTCACACAGCCCAGGGGACCGCGAGGAGACGAAAAGCTTCTCTCTGCCTTCATTTCTCATCTCAGTGGTGATTTCCAGCTTCCTACACACTTAAAATTTACCAAACATTGTCATTCGCCCCAAAGGGTTCAAAAACTGCAAACTGCTTTTTTTTGCCATGCAGTTTTTCTAGCATTTTTTCTTTTTTTTTTTTTTTTTGCAAAAAAGTGGGTATTGTTACATGTATTTTGTATGCATTTGTTTTCCCTCTGGTTCATTTTTCCACATCGCGAATAATGCGATCCATCATGGAATGTCTAATCTGGAAGAACGCTAAAAAACACACGCACAAGAAAAGCAACAATTTCAGAAAATGAAAAACAATTGGGGGTTTAGGAGGAGAAAAAAATGCTACAAGGAAAAACAAAACATCGTCTGAACCGCGTTTCATAGTGGCCTGTTGTCTCCCGATTAACATTTGGTCACTGCAAATTTTGGGGAAAAAAGACAAAAAACATAAAAGTAAATAACAAACATAAAAAAATAAATAACATAAAAAATTGCAACACCCGCGCACAAATGCAGAAAAAAAAAAAACAATGGGGGATTTAGAAGGAGAAAAATGCTACAAAGAAAAGCAAAACATTGTCTGTAGCACGTTTCATACTGGCCTGTTGTCTTCCAATTAACATTTGGTCGCTGCAAATTTTGGGGGAAAAAAGAGAAAAAACATAAAAATAAATAACATAAGAAACAAAATAAAAAACATAAAAAACTGCAACACCCGCTCACACATTTGTTCTTTTTGGTGCAGAAAAAAAACAAAACAATGAAGACAAAAATGCTACAGTAAGCTACATTCTGGAAAAAAAAGTGACACATACAAAAAATGGGACATCACTTACTCAAAAAAAGCAAAGCCAATTTTTGTGGCATATACAACGCTCATGGCTGGTACTAGACTGAACCAGCACAGGCAGCTCTGGCCTATATGATACCTGGGAAAGAATCCAGGTCAAGCTAATTGTGAGAGCAGCTCGACACACTCGCCACTAGGGAAACAATTAGGCCATGTTCACACGGCTTAAAATAGGCCGCATTTCGGTCCGTAATTACGCGCCAGAGTGCGCAAATTACGGGCTGAAAAACGGCCCATTCATTACGGTAATCCAACAGGTTTCGCATTGTGGATAATTTCACATGTCACTTTCTAGCGGCGCGTATACGCCGCTAGCAGTGATTCTCTATGGGCCGACAAGGTGCGGCCCCCGCCCCCGCTCCCTCCCCTGCTCCCACCCCAGCACTGGGTATGTGAGTGGTTGTCTTATCTGTATTTTAGCATTGTGTGCAATCTCCCTCAATGATTAATAAACTGTGCTTTTCTATGCGGGTGTGAACAGGTTTAATTAATGTGCAGTTTTTTTTATCACTTAGGCTATGTTCACAGGTTTAACTGCAGGACAAATTTCCCCCCGCATTATCCCGGGTGGGGGGGGGGGCCACACGGCGTAACTGCGGGGTGTAATTACGTCCTGCAGTTAACCCGTGTGAACATAGCCTAAGATGATAAAAAACTGCACATTAACTTAACACCTGTTCACACCAGCATGCAGAAAAGCCACAGTATAATGCATGGGGAGATTGCACAAATGCAAAAATACCGATAAGACAACCACTCACATACCCTCAGTGCATGAGGGGGGTGGTTGCTGGTACTACAGTTGCATATAAATAAGCAAAAAGAGGTGCCATAATACAGATACGTGTGGTGCACCATGCTGGCTTGCAATCTATTAGTGACACCCATACTATTAGATTAGGTGGGCTGCCCAGCACTTTCTGGGTGTCCGAACACAAAACACAGACACCCTAAGTGACCAAAAATGCACCTAAAAGAAGCACTAAAAAGAAAAACGTCTATCGTGCATTTTCATATTTGACTACTGACTTGAAAGTAACCTCTGGCTGCTGCAGGTTTTGAATACGAAAAAAAAACCACAGAAAAAAATGCAAAACCCATGATTTTGGTGCAAAAAAAAACTAAACAATAGAGGTTTATGGGGAGAAAAAGGCGACAGCATGAGATATTTTGCAAAAAAAAAATGCAACTGATCAAGAAAACGCACCCAAAGTACAAAAAATGCTATAAAGAAAAAAAGCAACATTGGCAGTGTGTGTTATATTTGACTACCAGCCAACATCTGGCTGCTGCAGTTTTGGGGAAAACAAAAGTAAAACACTTGACAAAATATAAAAAAATAACTTTAAACACTTAACAAATAAATGTCACAGCCATGCACACATTCGTTCTTTTTGGTGCAGAAAAAAAAACGCAGTGAAGGTCTATGGAGACTGAAATGCTACAGCTACAGTATGCTACATTCTGGAAAAAAAAGTGACCAAAAATGCACCTAAAAGAAGCGCTAAAAAGAAAAAGGTCTATAATGCGTTTTTATATTTGACTACTGACTTGAAACTAACCTCTGGTCGCTGCAGTTTTTCAATAAAAATAAAAAAAAAAACTTGAAAAAACATATAATGCAACATGATTTTGGTGTGAAAAGTTAAACAATAGTGGTTTGTGGGGAGAAACACTCTACAGCATGCTGTGTTTTGGAATAACATGCAACTGATCAAGAAAACGCACCCAAGTGCAAAACGAAAAAAAACCCAAAAAACGCTATAAAGCAAATAAAAGCAACATTGGCAGAGTGTGTTATATTTGACTTCTGACTTCCAGGCAACATCTGGCTGCTGTAGTTTTGGAGAAAACAAAAGTAAAACACTTGACAAAACATAAAAAAATAACTTAAAAAACGAAAGAAATATTAAATGCAACAGCTATGCACACGTATTTTTTGGGTGCAGAAAAAAACAATGAAGGTCTGTGGAGATAAAAATGATACAGCTACATGATGCTACACTGGGGAAAAAAGTGACCAAAAAATGCAACCAAAATATAAAGAAATGGTGGGAAAAAAAAAAAAAAAGCTCAGTGCCTTTTATATTTGCCTACTGACTTTCAGAAAACATCCTGGTGCTGCAGTTTTGGGGGAAAAAAACTTGAAAAGGCATAAAAAAATGCAACACTTTTTTGGTGCAAGAAAACAAAACAATGGAGGTTTATGGGAAGAAAAACGCTATAGCATGATAGCATGCTGTATTTAAAAAAAAATACAACTGACCAAAAAAAACACCCAAAGTGCAAAAAAAGAAACATTATAAACATCTGCAGGGCCTTTTATATTTGCTTACTGACTTCCAGTTAACATCTGGCCGCTGTAGATTTTGGAAGAAGAGAAAAAAACACTGGAAAAAAAAAAAACAGATAAAAAATGTAATACCTATGGACACCTGCAGTTTTTGCTAAAAAAAAACAAAAACGATTGAAGCCTATGGAGAGAAAAATGGTCCAGCTGCAGCGTGCTGCATTATGAAAAAAACCAAAAGTGCAAGTATTGCTATAAAGAAGAATGCTGCATCTGTAGTGCATTTTATATTTGCCCACTGACTTCATGCTAAGATCTGGCTGCTGCAGCTATTGCCCCCTCCCACCATTCCCCCCCCCCCAAAAAAAAAAAAAAAAAAACAGCCATGGACACATGCGTTTTTTACTGAAAAAAAAAACCCCAAACAAAAACAGAAGACTATGGAGGGAAAAGCGCTACAGTGTGCTGCATCATGAAAAAAAGGGCAACCGACCAAAAATATGCACCCAAAATAGAAAAAAAAAACGCTACAAAGTAAAAAAACAACGTCTGTAGTGCATTTTATATTGGCCTGTTAGTTTTTAACTCACATCAGTCCGTTGCTGTTATTTGGGAAAAAAAGAGTAATACACTTGAAAAAAAACATAAAAACATTAAAAAACATAAAAAACTAAATAAATAACATAAAAAAGCAACATCCCTGCACACATGCATGCAAAACAAAAACTATAGACAGAAGCAACGTCTGTAGTACATTTTATGTTTGCCAGTTGGCTTCCAGCTAACATGTGACCACTGCGGTTTTTGCCAGAAAGTAAACGCTAAAAAAAAAAACATCCACTTCTAGCAGCATTTTTAAAGCCTTTTTATTTTTTAATTTTTTTTTGCAAAACTTGCAATGTTTTAAGCTGAAGAATAAAAAAAAATACACGGCTGGGGATCCCCAATTTTTTTTTTTTAAACATTCTCTATAGAATAAATAGTGACGCTGTAAAATGTCTCTAATCTGGCGTCAGTAGAAAGTGATAGGATTTCCATCTCTTCATCCTCTTCTGTTTCTTCACTTGTGAAAGTGAATTATATTCAGGAGCTGAGCACTGACTCACCTGCCGGGTTATGAGATCTTCTAGATAGAAAGAGATCCTGGAGTAAAGCCCTGTTCACATTTGCATCGGAGGTTCTGTTGCACATTCCCTAAAATACAAAATGCGGCAAAGTGCTTTATTTTTCCATTCAATGACAGATATCATGATGGAAACCCCATGCCCCCATTATACTCATTGGGTACATTGAAAACAGGTGGGGTCTGTCATGTAACAGATCCGGTCTCGCCATTATTTTTACATTTTCTATGATGGAAAAAAAGCTGCCATAACAATGCAGATGTGAAGCAGCCTAAAGCAGCTGTAATTATATAAAGAATAGGAATAGACCAATTACTATAGACTTCAACTAAAAAGCATAAAAAAAAAAAAAAATTCAGTGGACTGTATCTATCTTCTGGGACTTGCAGTGAGGGTCTGGCACCTGATGGGATGAGAATAGTAGTTATCACCCATGTCTAAAATAGTAAGAAAAGTAATAATCCAGCACTTGAGACCCTCAGGGGCGGGGCCACAGCATCTGGGAATTTGCTGCATGATGCAAGGGGCACCATCAATGCAGCTGTGTCGGTAAGGTGGGACTACTGGAGGTGCACTGAGATTTGTAGTGCACCATTGAGCATGCTGTTTGGTGTTCATGGTCTTGGTTTGGCTGCTGCAGCTCTGCTATGGATATAATCTTTGTGCAGTGGATGTTTGGGGCCCTTAAACTTGCATTCACCTCTGCAGACATCCGTCTGCTCCGGGGCCCCATATATAGTAGGTTCACTGTTGTGTTAGACACACGTCTGGTCGCCCCTGGGTGACATGCTCCCGTGTCTTTCACCCTCTCGCACCTTTGTAGCCAACGTTCACCTCTCCCATCAATGGCGTGTGGTCTCCGCAGTGTCCATGTCTATCACTCGCAATAGCTCCATTTCTCCTCTCACGATACTTTCACCACAGCAGCCGCCAACAGCTCACAAACTGCGCAGGGTCAGAAAAGTACAGTCACCCGGGATCCAAAATCCGATAATCATCCCAACTCTGATAAATTGCCCATTTTACCCACCAAGCCAGCGCCCCACACGGGACTTCCTTCATGAACTACGCGGCGCCGCTGTGGAGAATAGGAAGTGGTCACAATAATGTGACTGTCTATCTCCACGGTAATTCCCAATGACAAGTGTCTTCGGAGTGAGTCCGGCTGTGGGGATCCGTCTTGTCAGTCATATCCCTGCATCGTGTCCTCCAGCGGATCCCGCTGTGCCAGGCACTGAGCATAATCAGATGTCTCCCCGGCCGAGCACTTACCTGAAGAGATCTGGCTGAACCTTGAGCATCATGTTCTCAGCATCCCCTCTCGCCTCCACTCCCCCCCCCCCCTGCTGTGCGGACCCCTCCGTATGTTCATCTCCATGTATGAGGCGGTATTACACCAGCATGATAGCATTACCGGTGATGGCTGAGAGCGGTTCCTCTAGCGTGATCATGATGCTCCCATAGTTTGCCGGACATATGGCGCGGTTACAGCAGACCCCCTGACATATGAAACGTGCGCCATATTTGTTAACCCCTGCAGTGATTTTTTTCCATAACTTTCATTTTTTCCGCCCCCCCCCTTCCAAGAATCATAACTTTTATACAATTTTCCATCTACATAGACACATGAGGGCCTGATTTTTGCAGGACAAGATGCACTGGTTTATGCTGCCATTGACTGAACCATAGAATGTACTGGGAAACCCCAAAACCCCCCAAAATTCAATGTGGGGTAGAATGTGAAAAAACCCCGTAATTGCAGCATGTTTGTTTTTAAGGAGTTCACTGTGCGGAATAAGTGACAAGTTCTCTGTATTCTGCAGGTCGGTGCGATTCCGGTGATACGAGTTTTCGTTATGTTTTAGAAGTTTAAAAAAATTAAAACTACAATTTTTTCAATTTGTCAGGAAGCTCTGGCTGTCAGTATATGACTGTGCATACCCTGCACTGAATTTTGGCATTAGAAATGTGCAACATATGGCAGCATAATTTATGTGTAGTGTATGGCTGTTGTTATTGGTTCTGCTTATTGGGTACTATTTTTTGGTCTTAGTAATTATAGCACTGGTGATAGCCCGTTTGGCTGTCTCGTAGATTGGCTTATCTTGCACTGCACCTTTGCGTTAGTAATTTTAAACTATGAGCATATTTTGTGTACTGTATGGCTGTTGTTATTGGTTCTGCTTATTGGGTACTATTTTTTGGTCTTAGTAATTATAGCACTGGTGATAGGACGCTCTGGCTGTCTCTATATGATTGTGCTTATTTTGCACTGTACCTTTGACATTAGTAATGATAACATATGGCAGCATTATTTATGTGTAGTGTATAACTTTCGTTATATGGTTTTGCAAGTGTATTTAGCACTGGTGATAGGACGCTCTGGCTATCTCTGTATGATCGTGCTTATCTTGCACTGCACCTTTGACGTTAGTAATGTATAACATATGGCAGCATTATTTATGTGTACTGTATGGCTGTTGTTATTGGTTCTGCTTATTGGGTACTATTTTTTGGTCTTAGTAATTATAGCACTGGTGATAGGACGCTCTGGCTATCTCTGTATGATTGTGCTTATCTTGCACTGTTCCTTTGACGTCAGTAATGTATAACATATGGCAGCATAATTTATGTGTAGTGTATGGATTTCGTGACATGGTTGTGCTTATTGTGTACTAGAGTTTTGACTTAGCAATAATAGCACTGATGATAGGATGCTGGTTGTCATTATATGGTTATGATTATCTTGCACTGTCCTTTTGGCATTAGTAAGTTGTATCATATATCAGCATTATTTATGTTGACTGCCATAAACAGCAACTCACAAAAGTAAGTACACCATTCACATATTTTTTGTAAATATTGTATTATATCTTTTCATGGGACAACACTGAAGATCTGACACTTTGATACAATGTAGTCAGTGCACGGCTTGTATCACGGGAAATTTAGTGCGCCCTCAAAATAACTCAACACAGCCATCAATGTCTAAACTGCTGGCAACAAAAGTGAGGACACCCCTAAGTGACAGCAAAAGTGAGGACACCCCTTATGAAAATGGACAAATTGTGCCCAAAGTGCCAATATTTTGTGTGGCCGCCATTATTTCCTGGCACTGCCTTATCTCTCTTGGGCATGGAGGTCACTAGAGCTTCACAGGTTGCAGCCACTGGAATCCTCTTCCCTCTCCATGATGACATCACAGAGCTGCTGGATGTTAGAGACCTTGTGCTCCTCCACCTTCTGTTTGAGGAGGCCCCACAGATGCTCCATAGGGTTTAGCTCTGGAGACACTTGGTCAGTCCAGCACCTTTACCCTCATTCTCTTTAGCGAGGCAGTGGTCGCCTTGGGAGTGTTTGGGGTAGTTATCATGTTGGATACTGCCCTGTGGCCCATAAGGGAGGGGATCACGCTCTGCTTCAGGATGTCACAGTACATGTTGGCATTCATGGTACCCTCAACTACCTGTAGCTCCCCACAGCCGGCGGCACTCGTGTAGCCCCAAACCATGACACTCACACCACCATGCTTGACTATAGACGAGACACACTTGTCTTTGTACCCCTCACCTGGTTGCTGCCACACACACTTGACACCAACTGAACCAGATAAGTTTATCTTGGTCTCATCAGAGCACAGGACATGGGTCCAGTAATCCATGTCCTTAGTCTATTTGTCTTTAGCAAACTGTTTGCGGGGTTTCTTGTGCATCTTTAGAAGAGGCTTCCTTCTGGGACGACAGCCAAGCAGACTAATTTGATGCAGTGTACGGCGGATGGTCTGAGCGATGACAGGCTGACCCCCCTCCCCCTCCTCCTCTCTGGATATGATGCTGAGCACGTGCTCTCACCTTCGTTGTTGGACCATGGGGAGGCCTGTTCTGAGTGGAACCTGTCTTATTAAACCCCTGTCTGGTCTTGGCCCCCGCGCTGCAGCTCAGTGTCAGGGTGTTGGCATCTTCTTATAGCCTCGTCTATCTTTATGTAGAGCAACAATTCTTTTTTCTCAGAACCTCAGACAGTTCATTGCCATGAGGAGCCATGTTGGACTTCCAGTGACCAATATGAGAGAGTGTGAGAGTGATAACACTAAATGTAACCCACCTACTCCCCATTCACACCTGAGACCTTGTTACACTAACGAGTCACATGACACCATTGAGAGAAAATAGGAAATTGGGCACAATTTGTCCATTGCCAGTTGGGGTGTACTCAAATTTGCTGTCACTTATGGATGTCCTCACTTTTGTTGTCACTTGGGGGTGTCCTCAGTTTTGTTGCCAGCAGTTTAGACATTGGTGTCTGTGTTCAGTTATTTTGAGGGCACCAAATTTCCCCTGTGATACAAGCCGGGCACTGACTACTTTACATTGTATCAAAGGGTCAGAACTTCAGTGTTGTCCCATGAAAAGATATAATACAATATTTACAAACCTGTGAGGGGTGTACTTACTTTTGTGAGATACTGTATATGGCAACATTATTTATTCAGGTAACAACAAGGTCAATGACTGAGTCCACCAAGTGTGTGTGAGTGCACTTTATGTTCATACCCATAGCCACCCAGCTCTGATCACATCCCTTTTCCTTCTAAACATTTTTAAAATCCCCTAAAAATCTTTCTATCAAGTTCTAAAGACATTTAGTTAATGATTTTTTATTTCTTTATGGAAAACCCAGCTTTCCAAGTGTTCTAAGAGGCAAATATACCTAATTACCATAGCAACCTGGAAATACAGGGAATCTGCAACACCTGCTGCGATGGTCGGATTACTTTTCCCAGTTGTCTCCCCCGTAGCTAAGAAGTTGCTGAATATTTAAGGTTCATAGATGATGAGGTTTTCTAAATTAACAGATCACAGCGCCGGATTCATTCTCACAAGGTACATTAGATAATTCATCCTAATAAAGAGACAACTCTGCAAAATGAACATTATACGTGCACACAGAGACTTTATTCTATCAAGGCAACAATGGGTTACAAATACTGTGGTGTCACCATGAAAAGGGTTGCCCAGTGATCCCAAAAATAAAAAAACACCTCAAATGTCTTGCCTGAGTCTTCATTCATCTCCCAGTGATGTTTTCCCTGCTGATTTGTACTCTTCCTGTGTTGTATGTCGCCTCCCTTATCTGCAGCTGAGCAGCAGCGTTACTGATTTGTCAGCTGTTTTCCTTTGCCCTGTAAAACTACAAACCCCAGGACAACTTTTCTTCCTCCATACCAACCTCAGTCTCAATGCACACCCCCTGCTTCCATGTTAAAAGCCCTGATAGGGGATTCTGGAGAAGGGTCTGGAGACATTTCTAGATGTAATAATATAACAAGTTATAGTGACCGGGATTCTGGAGAAGGGTCTGGATACATTTCTAGATGTAAATATAACAAGTTTATAGTGACCAGGATTCTGGAGAAGGGTCTGGATACATTTCTAGATGTAATAATAGAACAAGTTATAGTGACCAAGGGTTCTGGAGAAGGGTCTGGATACATTTCTAGATGTAATAATATAACAAGTTATAGTGACCAGGGATTCTGGAGAAGTGTCTGGATACATTTCTAGATGTAAAATTATAACAAGTTATAGTGATCGGGATTCTGGAGAAGGGTCTGGATACATTTCTAGATGTAATAATATAACAAGTTATAGTGATCAGGATTCTGGAGAAGAGTCTGGATACATTTCTAGATGTAATAATAGAACAAGTTATAGTTACCTGGATTCTGGAGAAGGGTCTTGATACATTTCTAGATGTTATTATATAAGATTTTATAGTGACCAGGATTCTGGAGAAGGGTCTGGATACATTTTCTAGATGTAACAATATAACAAGTTCAGTGACCGGGGTTTGGAGAAGTGTCTGGAGACATTTCTAGATGTAATAATAGAACAAGTTCTTGTGACCGGGATTCTGGAGAAGGGTCTGGAAACATTTCTAGATGTAATAGAACAAGTTATAGTGACCAGGATTCTGGAGAAGGGTCTGGAGACATTTCTAGATGTAATAATATAACAGGTTATAGTGACCAGGATTCTGGAGAAGGGTCTGGAGACATTTCTAGATGTAATAATAGAACAAGTTATAGTGACCGGGATTCTGGAGAAGGGTCTGGATACATTTCTAGATGTAATAATATAACAGGTTATAGTGACCAGGATTCTGGAGAAGGGTCTGGATACATATCTAGATGTAATAATATAAACAAGTTTAGTGACGGATTCTGGAAAGGGTCTGGGGAAAATTTCTAGATGTAATAATAAACAAGTTCTAGTGACCAGGATTCTGGAGAAGGGTCTGGATACATTTCTAGATGTAATAATATAACAAGTTATAGTGCCCTGGATTCTGGAGTAGGGTCGGGACATTTCTAGATGTAATAATATAACAAGTTATAGTGACCGGGATTCTGGAGAAGGGTCTGGATACATTTCTATAGATAATAATATAACAAGTTATAGTGACCGGGATTCTGGAGAAGGGTCTGGATACATTTCTATAGGTAATAATATAACAAGTTATAGTGACCAGGATTCTGGAAAAAGGTCTGGATACATTTCTAGATGTAATAATAGACAAGTTATAGGACCAGGATTCTGGAGAAGGTCGGATACATTTCTAGATGTAATAACATAACAAGTTATAGTGACCAGGATTCTGGAGAAGGGTCTGGATACATTTCTAGATGTAATAACATAACAAGTTATAGTGTCTGGGATTCTGGAGAAGGGTCGCTGATCCACGGATTTATTCTGATTGGAGTTGGTAAGGAATTTTTTCCCTAAAATGAGGACAATTGGCTTCTACCTCATGGGGCGTTTTGCCTTCCTCTGGATCAACACTTTAACATAATAGTTGATGGATGGGTGACTTTTTCAATCTATGAAACTGTACAAAACAGGACCAAGAGCTGAGTCAGGAATGGAAATACAACCCCAATCATAGACCCTTCATCCTAAACAGTAGAGGGTCCCGGATATTAAAGTCATGTCTAATCCATGCACATTTACCATGAAAATCCCCTTTAAGACATTTCTTCTGCTGTAAGTAACAGGCTTTCAGATCCTGCCGCTGTAATACGAGGCTTGAAACGTTATGAGTGATCTGCTCTTCAGTCTTAAATTAGCCTTACACAAGGAGACTATCAAATCATACAGCATTAGATTGTTCTAAAGAACAGGCAGCGCAAATGAAAAATTACATCCCCCAGAGAGCACGTGCAATTTTAATTATCTGTCAGCCTGAAAAAGTCTGGAAACTTTATTTTTCCGTATGGCTGAGAATGTGAGGTATTGATTTTACATAGCTGAAGAAAGCAATGTACTCTGCACTGGCTGCGAATGCGTATATTGACTGTATAGAAGTAGAAAAACAGCACCACCCCTGTTTACAGGCAGTGCCTGGTATTGCAGCTCAGTTCCATGGAGGTAACTGAAGCTATGCTGCCATATCACACACAACTAGGGGACAGGTGTAACAAGTTTTTGGAAAAAAAAAAAAACCAACAGCCATGTTTTTCTAATCCTAAACATCAGTTTCAAGATATTAGATACTGAGATGAGTGTTTACGCGTTTAATACTGTGTTTGTCTTATATCTGATATACAGCTCCCTGCAGATACATGTATCGCTATGGATACAGACTGCAAACAAACTTTATGCAAAGTCCAATCTTTCACTTGTGTTTTATGCCACTGCTACTTACTAACCTCTTCCAGAGCACTGCAAGGGTATATTTGACTAGAGCAGTTTATGTACCACTGAGGAGACTTACACATTACAATTTGCTGCAAGAAATCTTTGCACAGCAAAGTCAGTGTGAGAAAGAGACACAGACACACAATAGAGCAATGACAGTATGAGTTGAAGACATCAGCATCACAGAGAACACCCACTGAGCTCTAAACCTGCAGCTCCACAAGCATGAAACACACACTGAGCTCTGAACCTGCAGCTCCACAAGCAGGAAACACCCACTGAGCTCTGAACCTGCAGCTCCACAAGCAGGAAACATCTACTGAGCTCTGAACCTGCAGCTCCACAAGCAGGAAACACCCACTGAGCTCTGAACCTGCAGCTCCACAAGCAGGAAACACCCACTGAGCTCTGAACCTGCAGCTCCACAAGCAGAGAACACCCACTGAGCTCTGAACCTGCAGCTCCACAAGCAGGGAACACCCACTGAGCTCTGAACCTGCAGCTCCACAAGCAGGGAACACCCACTGAGCTCTGAACCTGCAGCTCCACAAGCAGGGAACACCCACTGAGCTCTGACTCTGCAGCTCCACAAGCACTAGACACCCACTGAGCTCTGAACCTGCAGCTCCACAAGCAGGGAACACCCACTGAGCTCTGAACCTGCAGCTCCACAAGCAGAGAACACTCACTGAGCTCTGAACCTGCAGCTCCACAAGCAGGGAACACTCACTGAGCTCTGAACCTGCAGCTCCACAAGCAGGGAACACCCACTGAGCTCTGAACCTGCAGCTCCACACGCAGCGAACACCCACTGAGCTCTGAACCTGCAGCTCCACAAGCAGGGAACACCCACTGAGCTCTGAACCTGCAGCTCCACAGGTAGGGAACACCCACTGAGCTCTGAACCTGCAGCTCCACAAGCAGGGAACACCCACTGAGCTCTGAACCTGCAGCTCCACAAGCAGGGAACACCCACTGAGCTCTGAACCTGCAGCTCCACAAGCAGGGAACACCCACTGAGCTCTGAACCTGCAGCTCCACAAGCAGGGAACACCCACGAGCTCTGAACCTGCAGCTCCACAAGCAGGGAACACCCACTGAGCTCTGAACCTGCAGCTTCACAGGGAACACCCACTAAGCTCTGAACCTGCAGCTCCACAACCAGTGAACACCCACTGAGCTCTGAACCTGCAGCTCCACAACCAGTGGACACCCACTGAGCTCTGAACCGGCAGCTCCACAAGCAGAGAACACCCACTGAGCTCTGAACCTGCAGCTCCACAAGCAGGGAGCACCCACTGAGCTCTGATCCTGCAGCTCAACAGGTAGGGAACACTCACAGAGCTCTGAACCTGCAGCTCCACAAGCAGGGAACACCCACTGAGCTCTGAACCGGCAGCTCCACAAGCAGCGAACACCCACTGAGCTCTGAACCTGCAGCTCCACAAGCAGGAACACCCACTGAGCTCTGAACCTGCAGCTCCACAAGCAGGAACACCCACTGAGCTCTGAACCTGCAGCTCAACAAGCAGGGAACACTCACCGAGCTCTGAACCTGCAGCTCCACAAGCAGGGAACACCCACTGAGCTCTGAACCTGCAGCTCCACAGGTAGGGAACCCACACTCAGCTCTGAACCTGCAGCTCCACAAGCAGGCAAGACCCGCTGAGCTCTGAACCTGCAGCGCCACAAGCAGGGAACACTCACTGAGCTCTGAACCTGCAGCTCCACAAGCAGGAGACACCCACCGAGCTCTGAACCTGCAGCTCCACAAGCAGAGAACATCCACCAAGCTCTGAACCTGAAGCTCCAAAAGCAGAGAACACCCACCGAGCTCTGAACCTGAAGCTCCACAGGTAGGGAACACCCACTGAGCTCTGAACCTGCAGCTCCACAAGCAGAGAACACCCACTGAGCTCTGAACCTGCAGCTCCACAAGCAGGTAACACTCACTGAGCTCTGAACCTGCAGCTCCACAAGCAGGGAACACTCACTGAGCTCTGAACCTGCAGCTCCACAAGAAGTGAGCATTCACTGAGCTCTGAACCTGCAGCTCCACACGTAGGGACCACCCACTGAGCTCTGAACCTGCAGCTCCACAATCAGGCAATACCCACTGAGTTCTGAACCTGCAGCTCCACAAGCAGGAAACACCCACTGTATTCTGAACCTGCAGCTCCACAAGCAGGGAACACCCACTGTAATCTGAACCTGCAGCTCCACACGTAGGGAACACCAACTGAGCTCTGAACCTGCAGCTCCACAGGTAGGGAACACCCACTGAGCTCTGAACCTGCAGCTCCACAAGCAGGAAACACCCACTGTATTCTGAACCTGCAGCTCCACAAGCAGGGAACACCCACTGTAATCTGAACCTGCAGCTCCACAAGTAGGGAACACCAACTGAGCTCTGAACCTGCAGCTCCACAGGTAGGGAACACCCACTGAGCTCTGAACCTGCAGCTCCACAAGCAGGTAACACCCACTGAGCTCTGAACCTGCAGCTCCACAATCAGGCAATACCCACTGAGCTCTGAACCTGCAGCTCCACAGGTAGGGAACACCAACTGAGCTCTGAACCTGCAGCTCCACAGGTAAGGAACACCACTGAGCTCTGAAACCTGCAGCTCCACAATAGGCAATACCACTGAGTCTGAACCTGCAGCTCCACAACAGGAATACACACTGAGCTCTGAACCTGCAGCTCCACAATCAGGCAATACCCACTGAGCTTCTGAATCTACAGCTCCACAAGCAAGGAATACTTACTGGGCTCTGAACCTGCAGCTCCACAAGCAGGAAACACCCACTGAGCTCTCAAATCCCAGCTCCAAAAGCAGGGAACACCTACTAAGCTATAAACCTACAGCTCCACAATCAGGCAATACCCACTGAGTTCTGAACCTGCAGCTCCGCAAGCAGGGAACACCCACTGAGCTCTGAACCTGCAGCTCCACACTCCCGCAAGACCCAGCGAGCTCTGAATCTACAGCTCCACCCGCAGGGAATACGTACTGGGCTCTGAACCTGCAGCTCCACAAGCAGGAAACACCCACTGTATTCTGAACCTGCAGCTCCACAAGCAGGGAACACCCACTGTAATCTGAACCTGCAGCTACACATGCAGGAAACGCCCACTAAGCTCTGAACCTGCAGCTCCACAAGTAGGAAACACACACTGAGCTCTGAACCTGCAGCTCCACAAGCAGGTAACACCCACTGAGCTCTGAACCTGCAGCTCCACAATCAGGCAATACCCACTGAGATCTGAACCAGCAGCTCCACATTTAGGGAAAACCAACTGAGCTCTGAATCTTCAGCTCCACAGGAAAGGAACACCCACTGAGCTCTGAACCTGCAGTTCCACAAGCAGGAAACACCCACTGAGTTCTGAACCTGCAGCTCCACAATCAGGCAATACCCACTGAGCTCTGAATCTACAGCTCCACAAGCAGGGAATACTTACTGGGCTCTGAACCTGCAGCTCCACAAGCAGGAAACACCCAATGAGCTCTAAAATCCCATATCCAAAAGAATGGAAAACCTACTAAGCTAAAAACCAACAGCTCCACAATCATGAAATACAAAATTAGATCTGAAACATCAGCTCCACAATCATGGAAAACTCAATTAGCTATGAAACTGCAGCTCCACAAGCAGAAAACACCCACTGAGCTCTGAACCTTCAACTCCACAAGCAGGAAACATACACTAAGCTCTGAACCTGCAGCTCCACAAGCAGGGAACATCCACTGAGCTCTGAACCTGCAGCTCCACAAGCAGATAAACACCCACTGACCTCTGAACCTGCAGCTCCACAAGCAAGAAACACCCACTGAGCTCTGAACCTACAACTCCACAAGAAGGAAACACCCACTGAGCTCTGAATCTACAGCTCCACAAGCAAGAAACAAACACTGAGTTCTGAATCTACAGCTCCACAAGCAAGAAACACCCACTGAGCTCTGAACCTGCAGCTCCATAAGCAGAGAACATCCACTGAGTTCTGAACCTGCAGCTCCACAAGCAGGGAAACACCAATGAGCTCTGAATTACAGCTCCACAAGCAGGGGACACCCACTGAGCTCTGAACTTAGAGCTTCACAACCAGAAAACATCCACTGAGTGGAGTTGATTATTGGGACCCACCAGTGGAATAGACTTTTGGGGCCAACCAATGGAGTTGATGCTTGGGGCCCAACAGTGGAGTTGATTCTTGGAGCCCACCAGTGGAGTAGATTCTTAGGGGCCACTAGTGGAGTTGATTCTTAGGGCCCACCACAGGAGTTCATTTTTGGGGCCCAACAGTGGAGTTGATTCTTAGGGCCCACCAGTGGAGATGATTCTTGGGGCCACCAGTGGAGATGATTCTTGGGGCCCACCAGTGGAGATGATTCTTGAGGTCCACCAGTAGAGTTGATTCTTAGGGCTCACCAGTGGAGTTTATTCTTGGGCCAACCAGTGGAGTTGATTATTGAGGTCCACCAGTGGAGTTCATTCTTAGGGCCCACCAGTGGCGTTGATTATTGGGGGCCACCATTGGAGTTGATTCTTAGGGCCCACCAATGGACTTAAATCTTGGGGCCCACCAGTGGAGTTGATTCTTGGGGACCACCATTGTCGTTGACTCTTGGGGCCCAACAGTGGAGTTGATTCTTAGGGCACACCAGTGGAGATGATTCTTGGGGCCACCAGTGGAGATGATTCTTGGTGCCACCAGTGGAGCTGATTCTTGGGGCCACCAGTGGAGCTGATTCTTGAGGTCCACAAGTGGAGCTGATTCTTAGGGCTCACAAGTGGAGTTAATTCTTAGGCCCCACCAGTAGAGATACTTCTTGGGCCCACCAATGTAGATGAATATTGGGGCTCACCCTACATCACATTCTTCACATACCTATTTCTTTCTCCCTGAAAAGCAGCCCGTGGCCTGCTATTCTCAAGGGCTTACTATGCCGGGAGCCCTCCAGGTGTTTCCCCTGGTGCTCTGTGGGCCAGTCTGAGCCTCACTAAAGAATCTGACAATGACCAAAATATCCCAACTTTTGGGCAGGTATCTGGCATCAGTTGTATCTGTCACACTCATCCATGTCATCGTTGTCACCAGAAAATGGTCTAAATCCAGTCTTTTTTTGGTTATCGTGCATGGACAGCTTATGTTCCCTGTAAGCACAGTACTCAGTATTGTATGAATTAGCCCATAAGGCTATACCATGAAATGAGAAACATGAGAAACTGGATAAACAAGGACGATATTTGCAGCTTCGGTGCAAAGAATCAAGACAAAGAATCAAGATGATGCTAGAAGTAAGAACATGACAAACCGGTTCCTTTAGTGCGGACGCTCCCTCGTCACTCCTGAGTACTTTCCCAGAGCTGCAGCCTCCATTTGTCAGGTTTTCCCCTGTTGCAGGCAGAGAATACTCCCGCTTATTAGTAAACGACCTCTTAGGATGGACCCAACTCTTGCCGACGCTTGGCCCATTCTGCTCGTCCTTTGTTGCACTATCGCTTATCCACATCTTCCTGCTTTGATATCATCGTCTGGTACATGATTCCCTCTGGTGCCACGCTTTTGTGTGGCGTGGCATACAGAAACCTCTACAAATGCTGAGAGAGAGACGTGGGCACAGCAGGGCATTGTGAACGGGCTCTAGACTCGGAAACAAAATGAAAAAACCCAACTTTTTATTTGTAGATAAGTATCTTCCTCTACTGGGAGGTCAGCTCTGATCCTGTTAGATATGGCTCTATGGCCGCTGTCCGTGGTGCTGAAAGAGCCTAGGAGAGACACAGGGGGCACAAGCTTTGGCATGCATACTGAATGGAACCTGACAGGATACTACTGCAATGAATTTCTTAATATATTTGATGCTCAAGACCCTCTGAATCCTCATGCCCCCCCTCATGACTGCCCATAGCACTTAAAGGGGTGTTCCCACCATGCACTTTGATGACATATTAATAGAATATTCCACCTCTGGGACATGCACCTATCTGGAAAAGGGGCCCCCAAAATATCTGTATAGAACAGAGAGTAGGTTGCACTCTATTCTGTTCTATGGGAGTTGCAAGTACAGACAAACATGCCGCACCCATAGAACAGAATGGAGAGCCGTGCGCAAGTGCAACCTACTCTCTGTTCTGTACAGAGGTTTTTGGGTGCCCATTTTCAAAACTGTTGCAGGTCCCACAGGGGGGACTTATCACACTTTGATGGCATATCCTAGCCAAATAGCATCAACGGGCTATGGGCAGCATTTAGGAGGTGAATAAGTATCCTAAGGGCGTTGAGCACATTTTTTGGGGGGTAAATACTTGCTGGTAGTATCACCCTGAGTTCAAATCCACACCTATCTTAAGAATATCAGTGCAGAATATAGAAGAGGTTGCACATGCACAGCATGCTCCATTCTGTTCTATGGGAGTTGCGAGTACAAATTAACACATCGCTCCCATACAACAGTACAGAGAGCCGTGCACAGGTATGACCTATAGTACTCTCTGTTCTGCAAGGGGATTTTTGGGCACCTATTTTCAAGATAGGTACAGATCCCAAAGGTGGGACCTGCACCTATCACACTTTGATGGCATATCCTATCCATATGCCATCAGAGTGCAAGATCAGAACACCCACCTTAAGTGCTATGGGCAGCATTCGGGAGTCAATACGTATCGAGAGGATCTTTAACACTTTTTTGGGGGTGGGGATGCTTGCTGGCAGGATCCCCCATAGATCAGACCTGCACCTATCTTGAGAGTCTCAGTGCAGAATGAAGAAGAAGCGCAAAGAGCGCAGCCTGCTCCATTCTGTTCTATCGGAGTTCCGGGTACAGCCAAGCACTTGAAGCTTCCATAGAACACAATGGAGTTGGTCCTAGCCATTGACCACCCTATGATCAGCTCTGATAACAACAAAGTATTTCCAAAGCAAAGCAAATATCTTTATTCATTGACTCGATCTTTAAAATAAACTGAAATACAGAGTATTTTAGCAAATCAAAGAACTTTCATTGAAGGTGCATTCCCATCGCAGACATTTATGGAATATCGATAGGTTATCTCATAGTGTTAATGTGTGAGTCCCACCTCTGGGACCTGCACCTGTCTTGATCTCAGTGCAGAATGGAGGTAAAGTCGCGCATGCGCATGTAGGTGTTCCGGGTAGAGCCAAGCACTTGGAATTTTCATAGAACAGAATGGAGTGTAGTGCGCATGCGCAACCTTCTGTTGTGTTCTGCACCAAAACTTTTGGGTGCTTGTTCTCAAGACATGTGTGGACCCGATGCATCAGACATTTATGGTGTATCCTATCAATAGGCTATAAATGTCTGAGATGGGGACACCCCTTTGAGCTTTGCATTTGTATTAGGATTCTGCAATGTCTCTTAGTGCCTCCAGCAGGTCTCTACCTCTTCCTGTCAGTTTCTTCTGATCATTTCCTAAGTGCATGCAAATTTTACTTGTGCACCCCCCAATTGTGCACACATGCCAAGCGGGTGACCCCTCATGCTTGTCATATGTGACTATAAACATATGTTTGGTTTCCTGTTGTACTATGTTATGTGTTAATTATTCGGGGCGATACAACTGCCGGAGTCTTTGAATGTGCCACTGTTTGTGCCCTGAGGACAGACGTTCCACAGGTTGAGACAATTCGCTGTAAATCATCGCCTTGCGCCGCCTGTCATGTAGAAGGAAGTGAGCTGAACAGTCGTGAATTCTCCAAGGAAACTTATACAATGCATCCAGAGCTTTCCTACTCGCAATGAAGCTGATTTAAATGACATTATTTCAAGAAAATGTTTTAAAAAAAATGTGTATCCTTTTTTTTTTTTTTTTTTTAAATCCCCATAAAACCATCCACCATATTTCTATAAGAGCACAAGCCCCAACTTTCTATGACAAGTGAAGTGTCAGTACTCAGACCCCCGTGATACATCCCATGACATGTCAGTACAGTGTCCAAAGGATGGTGACCCTATAATGCCCCCTTCAAGACTGAACCCCTGCATGACTGCATTATTCCCCCCACCTTTCTTCCCAGGGGATCATATTTAGAGGAACCATAACATTCATAACAACACCACAAAGTTTATCCAGTTAAACAAAGGAGAGAAAAAAAAATGTAATGTCTTGCCTGAGTCTTCCTTCACCCCATTATGATGTTTTCTGGCTAAGTTAAGCTTTTTCTGTGCTGTATGCGGCCTCCCTTTTTTTGTAGACAATAATATTTAGATTTTTTTTTCCAATGAATAACCTCTTTAATTTCACTGTACCTTTAAGGGGTGTTCCCACCATAGACTTTGAACAGGGGACAGGAATGGGCCCCCAAAAGTTTAGTCTCAGAATGGAGAACAAGTCTCGCTTGCATACGACTCTCCAATATGTTCTATGGGAGTTCTGAGTAATGGTCGAACATTCTGCTCCCCTGTACTGGGAACTCCCATAAAAGAGAATGGAGAACACAGCGCTAAACTGTCTTGGGAACTCCCATAGAACAGAATGGAGAACACAGCGCTCCCCTGTACTGGGAACTCCCATAGAACAGAATGGAGAACACAGTGCTCCCCTGTACTGGGAACTCTCATAGAACAGAATGGAGAACACAGCGCTCTATTGTACTGGGAACTCCCATAGAACAGAATGGAGAACACAGAGCCCCCCTGTACTGGGAACTCAGATAGAACAGAATGGAGAACACAGCCATACACTGAACAGGTAACAACCATAGAACGGAATGGAGAACACAGCGCTCCCCTGGACTGGGAACTCCCATAGAACAGAATGGAGAACACAGTGCTCCCCTGTACTGGGAACTCTCATAGAACTGAATGGAGAACACAGCGCTAAACTGTACTGGGAACTCCCATAGAAACAGAATGGAGAACACAGCGCTCCCCTGTACTGGGAACTCCCATAAAACAGAATGGAGAACACAGCGCTACACTGTACTGGGAACTCCCATAGAACAGAATGGAGAACACAGCTCTCCCCTGTACCAGGAACTCCCATAGAACAGAATGGAGAACACAGTGCTCCCCTGTACTGGGAACTCTCATAGAACAGAATGTAGAACACAGCTCTCCCCTGTACCAGGAACTCCCATAGAACAGAATGGAGAACACAGCACTCCCTGTACTGGGAACTCCCATAGAATAGAATGGAGAACACAGCACTCCCCTGTACTGGGAACTCCCATAGAACAGAATGGAGAAAACAGCGCTCCCCTGTACTGGGAACTCCCATAGAGCAGAATGCAGAACACAGCACTCCCCTGTACTGGGAACTCCCATAGAACAGAATGGAGAACACAGGGCTCCCCTGTACTGGGAACTCCCATAGAACAGAATGGAGAACACAGCGCTCCCCAGTACTGGGAACTCCATAGAACAGAATGTGGAGAACACTGCGCTGCCTGTACTGGGAACTCCCATAGAACAGACTGGAGAACACAGCGCTCCGCTGTACTGGGAACTCCCATAGAACAGAATAGAGAACACAGCGCTCCCCTGTACTGGGATCCTACGGTACTCGTGATGTCAGACCACAGGAGCCAAGAGACCGGAGACTATATGGACCAGCCTTTAGTTGGAGTCCTGTGGGTGCAGATCTTTTTAGGAATCTTAACCTCAGTTTAGGGTTAGAGTTCTGTTCGGGTTTAGGATTGGGGTCTGGGTTAAAAATTCAGGCTCAGGACGTGTGCTGTTTTATTCAGTTATAGGTATTGTTATTCAACTGTATATATTATTGCATCCCTTTCTCCATCCATTCTTTATTATGTATTGTTGCTGTGCTGCCATCTGCTGACCAGAATTTACATATGCTCCCTCTGTCTTTGTTCGTAAAGTTTTTCTCTGAGGGAGTGTGTTTTTTTTTAAGCTTTTGCTGTGTCATTTCCTGTTAGTTATTTTCATCTTAATGTGACTGGAGCACACATCTTTTGGGCTAGCAGAAGCATCAATTTCTGACCAGCAGACATTCAGCAAAACAGAAAACAACAACAAAAACAACAGTGCAGCAAAGCAACAGAGCAGCAACAACAAACAGCAGCAGCAACAAACTGCACCAAGGTTTATACTACTACAGAGATAACCACAGTTCTGTATCAGTGATCATTGCTGTATCCAAGGTGAATAAACCGCATTCTGTTTCATACCACTGTGTTACTATATCTACTAAGCTGAGCCTGCTTGGTCCTGTCTGCTCCACATTCTGGATACGAAGGTAGGAAAGTCTCCCAGTCACTATCATCCACCAGCCAGTTACACCTTCATTCGCCTCATGTGGGGACAGAACAGGACGTCCAAAACATGATTTTTTAAGTTTGGTCGAGCAGAACAGGAACAGATTAGAGCACGGGTGTCAAACTGCGGCCCTCCAGCTGTTGGGAAACGACAACTCCCATCATGCATTTGTATAATCTATAACAGTGGGCATGATGGGAGTTGTAGTTTCCCAACAGCTGGAGGGCCGCAGTTTAACACCCCTGGATTAGAGCAACGTTATTTTGGTCCAACCAGTGTTGACCTGAGCAGGGTCCTATTGCAGAACCACTACAAGGGTCCAAGAAGCTGCAGCCATTGTCTCTCCGACAGTGGATGTGACAGCACTAATCACTGGGTCCCATACTCCTCGGATTCCCCTTCTCCCGAGCCAATGCTACACTTTCATTTTCACCTCTGATTTCCTCTCTTCCACACTCTCTCCATCAGGCAGGAGCCTCCTTCCCTCCTTATCTCTTGTCTCCCTTCCAAGGCAATTCCTTTCCTCCTCAGAAGCCATTTGTCCTGCCGTTCTCTGCCTTCAGCTTCATGTAGTCGCTTCCTGTGTTTTGTTCTACCATTAATATCCCGCTTGATAGCAGCTAATTCCATTTAGTGATGAGGATATTTCAGGAGTCTGCAGCGGTAACGCCGCTCCCTTCACCCTCCTCTCTGTAGCCGGATCAGGTACAAGGTTTAAAGGGTTGTCCCTGCTCTTGTGCTACATCAAAAGGCACCATAGTCACTAACCCAGATGCAGTCATCCATAGTGACAGCTGACATGTAGATACAGTACCAGGAGAGAAAACAAGAGGCAGATGTCAGAGGTAATGTCAGAGCACAAGTGTTGTGGGACTAGAAGTAACAGGGCTGGTAAACTAAGTGCTGAAGACTGGTTAAAAAAAAAAAACCTAACCCAATTTAGGGTTAGGGTCTGGCTATGGTCAGGATTAGGACTAGGCTTAGGGTTTGGGTCTAGCTATGGTTAGGATTAGGCTTAGGGTTAGGGTCTAGCTATGGTTAGGATTAGGCTTAGGGTTGGGTCTAGCTATGGTCAGGATTAGGCTTAGGTATAGTGGGTTGTTTTAGGGTCTACTATGCAATTGGCTCAGGATAGATTAGGACTAGGCTTAGGTTTAGGACTCCAGTTATGGTCAGGACTAGGACTAAGTTTAGGGTTAGGCCTGCAGTTAAGGTCTGAATTAGGACTAGGTTTAGGGTTATGGTTCCAGTTAAAGTCAACATAAGAACTAGATTTGGGGTTAGGACTACAATTAGGCTCAGTATTAGGACTATGTTTAGGATTAGGGCCCCAGCTATGGTCAGGATTAGAACTGGGTTTAGGGCTACAGTTAGGGTCAGGTTTAGGACTAGGTTAAGGGTTAGCGCCCCAGTTATGGCCAAGATTAGGGCTAAGTTTAAGGTTAAGGCTCCAGTTATGGTCCAGAATAGGACAAAGATTAAGGTTAGGGCGACGGTTAGGGTCAGGATTAAGAATGGTTTTAGGGTTAAGGCTCCAACTGTGGTAGGGAACAGGACTGGTTTTAGGGTTAGGGCTCCAGCTGTGGTAGGGAACAGGACTGGGTTTAGGGTTAGGGCTCTAGCTGTGGTCAGAAATAGGACTAGGTTTAGGGTTAGGGCTACAGTTATGGTCCAGAACAGGACTAGGTTTAGGGTTCCAGTTAGGGTTAGGATTAGGACTGGGTTTAGCGTCAAGGCTCCAGTTCTGGTCCCGAATAGGACTAGGGTTAAGGTTAGGGCTCCAGTTAGGCTCAGGATTAGAACTGGGTTTAGGGCTCCAGTTAGGATCAGGATTAGGACTAGCTTTAGGGTTTGGGCTATAGTTATGGTCAGGATTAGAACTGGGTTTAGAGTTAAGGCTCCAGTTATGGTCCAGAACAGGAGTAGGTTTAAGGTTAGGGCTTCAGTTATGGTCAGGATTAGGACTGGGTTTAGGGTTAGGGCTCCAGTTAGAGTCAGGAATAGGACTGGGTTTAGTTATGATATGGTATAATCCTGTAGGTACCTACGTGTTGGTGGGCCGCAGATTTCAGCATCCACCTTCTTATGGATATAAACCCTTCACAGTGACATTATTCCATGTTCTGCCTATTTAACCCCTTGAGGTCCAAGCCATTTTTTTCATGTTGTTCATTACAGGAGCCATAACTTTTGTATTATTCTATCGAGAGGAGATAGGAGGGTTTGGCTTTTTTTTCAGGATAGGTTTTATTTTTTATGACATGATTTTGTGGTTATGTACCTTCCTACCTCCTACCTTTATAAACTCTTCTTAGGAAGACCATACAGAAAAAATCCCATATCACAAATGGTAATGGAATGGTTCCTTGACCGATTATAGTCTCAAATGGAGAAAAGGGATAAAGTCCTAAAACAAAGCATTTCATAAATTATACAATAAAAGTGGTCACCACCTCACCCGATCTCTCAGGAGAACACAGCCATTATCTTACCCCCCAGTTATCCATTTATATACCCTGGGAGACAATGGGCACCTGCTACTCAGGCGAGCCTCCTCCTCGTGAGATACCGGACATCATCAGTTCAGGTATTTTCTCATAATCATTATTGTTTTGTGCCGTTAGAAACAGCTTATCTAGTGTCAATTTATATATCCTCACCTCGCTTATATGCAGAGTATATATGTCTGAGACATTCTGGATACGTTGGGGTCTCTTCCCGTTATTGTATTGGCAGTAGACCTGAAAAGACTTGAAAATAGTGTTAACTTCATGTCTGACCCTTTGGTCCGTATGATATCCCTTACTTGTCCCCTGAGGAGACCTATATGAAATCTTTGTTGGGCAGATGACAGAATCGTAGGGTGTATTAACTTTACAGGTTGAGGGTCCTGACGGGGATGCCCTTATCGAGGCGACCACCCTGTGGTCTATAGGTGAGGGGGCATGGCAATCTGCAGGTTCTGAAACTTAGACATTAACACTAATTATGTACACTTTGTCTCACAAACACATAGAGAGTAAGATAAACTGCAGCTGCATCCCCTCCTCTTCCCTCTCACAGAATGCAGTCTCCCAGAGGGGAACAGAAACGGCAGCTGCATCCACTTCCTCTCCCCTCTCACAGCATGTGTTTTCACAAACAGAGAGAAGAGGAACTGCAGCTGCATTCCTTCCTCTCCCCTCACACAGCATGCAGTCTCACAAACACAGAGAGGAAGAGAAACTGCAGCTGCATCCCCTTCCTCTCCCTCACACAGCATGCAGTCTCACTAACACGGAAAGGAAAAGAAACTGCAGCTGCATCCCCTTCCTCTCCCCTCACACAGCATGCAGTCTCACAAACACAACAGGCAGTAGATAAACTGCAGCTGCATCCCTCTCCTCTCCCCCACACAGCATGCAGTCTCACAAACACAGAGGGAATAGAAACGGCAGCTGCATCCACTTCCTCTCCCCTCACACCGCATGCTGTCTCACAAACACAGAGAGGAATAGAAACTGCAGCTGCATCCCTTCCTCTCCCCTCACACAGCATGCAGTCTCACAAACACAGAGAGGAAGAGAAACTGCAGCTGCATCCTCTTCCTCTCCCCTCACACAGCATGCAGTCTCACAAACACAGAGAGGAATAGAAACTGCAGCTGCATCCCCTTCCTCTCCCCTCACACAGCATGCAGTCTCACAAACACAGAGAGGAATAGAAACTGCAGCTGCATCCCCTTCCTCTCCCCTCACACAGCATGCAGTCTCACAAACACGGAAAGGAAAAGAAACTGCAGCTGCATCCCCTTCCTCTCCCCTCACACAGCATGCAGTCTCACAAACACAGAGTGGAACAGAAACTGCAGCTGCATCCCCTTCCTCTCCCCTCTCACAGCATGCAGTCTCACTACCACGGAAAGGAAAAGAAACTGCAGCTGCATCCCCTTCCTCTCCCCTCACACAGCATGCAGTCTCACAAACACAGACAGGCAGAGAACTGCAGCTGCACCTCCTTCCTCTCTCCTCTCACAGGATAAAGTCTGCCAAACACATATATAGGAAGAGAAACCTCAGCTGCATCCTCTTCCTCTCCCCTCTCAAAGCATGCAGTCTCACAAACACAGAGAGGAAGAGAAGCTGCAGCTGCATCCCCTACCTCTCCCCTCTTCTGTAATTGGGCTTAAAAAGGGGAACCCCAGGCCGCTTAGGTGAGGAAAACCTTTAAAGATTACACTTTATTCTGTGGGAAGACGTCTCCATCCAGATTCCACTGTGTGTACAGGTGATTATAAAGCTTTTCTCACTGGTACAAGCCTCGCTGTCCTGCACACTCTCCAGCCACGTGTCTGCTTTGGGTCTTGGCTTCACTGTCATAACCACAGCGTTGTTTAAAATACAAAAAAACATTTCTAGACAAAATTCCAATAGCTTTATTGATTGTTTTGTCTAATCGCAGCAACAAGCAGCTCTGTCCGGTAATTGCTGGAATATTGCTGTCTTGCTCTCTGCGCCGCTCTGTACCTCACAGGGTCGGTGATGTGAGCGCGGCATAATGGAGGCTCTGCTGCGTCATTTTCTTTTAAACAATGTGTAATTAGCATTTATCGACACACAGCACTGGAGCGGCGGCGGCTCAATCCAACGGGGTTGTACTTGTCACCGTCTTCCACAATATACCTGAGCTGCTAGAAGCATGTTATGTCACTGGCCTCTGCTTGATACTTTCTCAGCTCATCCCCTTACTCTGCACTCTTCTTCTGTCTCTGCGCCTTTTCATTTTTCCTCTCTATCCTCTACCCAGGACTCTTCCTCTCTCCTCTACCCAGGAATCTTCCTCTCTCCTCTACTCAGGTCTCTTCCTCTCTCCGCTACCCAGGACTCTTTCTCTCTCTTCTACCGAGGACTCTTCCTCTCTCTTCTACCCAGGACTCTTTCTCTCTCATCTACCCAGGACTCTTCCTCTCTCCTCTACCCAGGACTCTTCCTCTCTCCTCTACCCAGATTCTTTCTCTCTCCTCTACCAGGACTCTTTCTCTTCCCCTCTCCCAGGACTCTTTCTCTCTCCTCTACCCAGGACTCTTCCTCTCTCCTCTACTCAGGTCTCTCCTCCTACCCAGGACTCTTCCTCTCTCCTCTACCCAGATCTCCTCTCTCTTACCAGGACTCTTCCTCTCCTCCTCTACCCAGGACTTCCTCTCCCTACCCAGGACTTTCTCACTCTCTACCCAGGACTCTTTCTCTCTCCTCTACCCAGGACTCTTTCTCTCTCTTCTACCCAGGACTATTCTCTCTCTTCTACCCAGGACTCTTTCTCTCTCCTCTACCCAGGACTCTTTCTCTCTCCTCTACCCAGGACCCTTCCTCTCTCCTCCACCCAGGACTCTTCCCCTCTCCTCTACCCAGGTCTCTTCCACTCTCCGCTACCCAGGACTCTTTCTCTCTCTTCTCCCCAGATCTTCCTCTCCCTCTACCCAGGACTCTTTCTCTCTCTCTACCCATACTCTTCGTCTCTCCTCTACCCAGGACCTTTCTTCTCCTTACCCAGACTCTTTCTCTCTCCTCTACCCAGACTTTTCTCTTCCTCTACCTCAGACTCTTTCTCTCTCCCTACCCAGGACTCTTTCTCTCTCCTCTCCCCAGGACTCTTTCTCTCTCCTCTACCCAGGACTCTTTCTCTCTCCTCTACCCAGGACTCTTTCTCTCTCTGCTACCCAGGACTCTTTCTCTCTCATCTACCCAGGACTCTTTCTCTCTCCGCTACCCAGGACTCTTCATCTCGCGGCTCCCCAGGACTCTTCCTCATTCCTCTACCGAGGTCTCTTCCTCTCTCCTCTACCCAGGTCTCTTCCTCTCTCCTCTACCGAGGTCTCTTCCTCTCTCCTCTACCCAGGACTCTTCCTCTCTCCTCTACCCAGGACTCTTCCTCTCTCCGCTACCCAGGACTCTTTCTCTCTCCTCTACCCAGGACTCTTTCTCTCTCCTCTACCCAGGACTCTTTCTCTCTCCTCTACCCAGGACTCTTTCTCTTTCCTCTACCCAGGACTCTTACTCTCTCCGCTACCCAGGCTCTTTTCTCTCTCCTCTACCCAGGACTTTTTCTCTCTCCTCTACCCAGGACTCTTTCTCTCCTCTACCAGGTCTCTTTCTATCTCCTCTACCCAGGACTCTTTCTCTCTCCTCTACCCAGGACTCTTTCTCTTTTCCTCCCAGACTCTTTCCTCTCCTCTACCCAGGTCTCTTCCACTCTCCGCTACCCAGGACTCTTTCTCTCTCCTCTACCCAGGACTCTTCCTCTCTCCTCTACCCAGGACCCTCCTCTTCCCCCCAGGACCTCCTCTTCCTCTACCCAGACTTTCTCTCTCCTCTGCCCAGGACTCTTCCTCTCTCCTCACCAGACTCTTCCTCTCTACTCTACCCAGGACTCTTCTCTCTCCTCTACCAGACTCTTCCTGTCTCCTCTACCCAGGACTCTTCCTCTCTCCTCTACCCAGGACTCTTCCTCTCTCCTCTACCCAGGACTCTTCCTCTCTCCTCTACCCAGGACTCTTTCTCTCTCCTCTACCCAGGACTCTTCCTCTCTCCTCTACCCAGGACTCTTTCTCTCTCCTCTACCCAGGTCTCTTCATCTCTCCTCTACCCAGGTCTCTTACTCTCTCCTCTACCCAGGTCTCTTCCTCTCTCCTCTACCCAGGACTCTTTCTCTCTCCTCTACCCAGGACTCTTTCTCTCTCCTCTACCCAGGTCTCTTCCTCTCTCCTCTACCGAGGTCTCTTCCTCATTCCTCTACCGAGGTCTCTTCCTCTCTCCTCTACCCAGGTCTCTTCCTCTCTCCTCTACCCAGGTCTCTTCCTCTCTCCTCTACCCTGCTCTCTTCCTCTCTCCTCCACTCTACACTCTTCCTCTCTCCTCCACTCTACACTCTTCCTCTCTCCTCTACCCTGCTCTCTTCCTCTCTCCTCCACTCTACACTCTTCCTCTCTCCTCCACTCTACACTCTTCCTATTTCCTCCACTCTACACTCTTCCCCTCTCCTCTGCCCTGCACTCTTCCTTTCTCTCCTCTACTCTGCTCTCTTCCTCTCTACTCTGCTCTCTACCTCTCTCCTCTACCCTTTAATCTATCACTTTCTTTTCTACTTTGTATTTTTTTCTCAGCATAAGAGTAAAACAGACCTTCAGAAGAACAGTCACATAAAAGCAGTGGTGCGCGCTTTGTGATTGATTTGGTGTATTTTGTTTGACATATTAGAAACCCTTCTCTTTCTTGTACAATCCCCTTGCTTTGCTTTCCTTAGACCAATACTCTGCACCAAATATTTGGCATATGGTAAACAATGCTTATATTCTGTAAAGCATAACACATTTCTAGAACCTTCTTCTGTCTGGTGACATGCAAATGTCTTATGCACAAACTAAATCTAGAGCACGATATGTACATCAGGTTTATTACATAAACTGAGCTACAACTGGTGCTTTTAGCTCAGCAAATCTGGCATTGTCTTATTCTTGGTGCAGAGTAGGAATGGGAGGAGCATGACACCATGCTGATCAGGGTTCCTTGTCATGCCCCGCCCCCTGTATCATGCCCCACCTCCTGTATCATGACCCTCCCCTCTAGCTTTGCACCCTGGATCAGTTTGCTCTTTATTCCACCAGCCAAACAAATAAAGGCACAAACCTCTGCATTATTCCGTGTAATGTGATTATGGGATCTGATAGGGATGATTCCCGGGTCATTGTGTGCACAGGGGGGGTCACACAGGAGTAGAGTGAACCGGAAGCGGTCGGTGGGGACAGGGTGGATTTTAGTGATGTGACAAATGAAGGGAGCGATTATGGATGAAACCTAATTAACTTAAAGGGTGTGAGGTTACTTCAGCAATGCTGCGCTGTCATCTCTCAGAGAACCATCACCTGGTGACAGATATAAATTGTCCCAGGGGAGCTCTTCATTACCGAGCAAACGAGCTGCGAGCATGCTAACGAAGACATTAGTATCATCGCTACATGGGGCGTCTTCATCCAGGACAGAACAGAAGGATACAATATTCCTCCATTACTTTCTATATTCAATGAGAATAATTATCTCTCTATCATCTCATATCTATCTATCTATATATCTAATATCTATCTATCTATCTATCTATCTATCTATCTATCTCAAAATCTATACTATCTTTTATATCTATCTACCCCTATCTCTATTTTCTATCTATCTATTCTATCCCATCTATCCATCCCATATCTATCCCATATCTATCTATCTATCTATCTATCAACCCATCTACTCTATCTATCTATCTATTTTATCTATCTACTCTATCACTATCTATCACTTTCTATCTATCTCATATCTATCTATCTATCAAAATTATCTATCCTATTTTAATTTCTATCTATCTCATTTCATCTATCTATCTATCTATCTATCTCTCATATCTATCTATCTTTCTATCTATATTTCTATCTCATCTCTATCTATCTATCTCATATCTATCTATCTATCTATCTATATATTATCTATCTTTCTATATATATTTCTATCTATCTATCTATTCATCTCATATCTATATTTCTATCTATCTCTTTCATACCTTTTATTATCTATATCCAATTATCTATCTATCTCTCTTTTTTCTTTTATTTTCTGTCTATCTATCTATCTATTATCTATCTTTCTATCTATATTTCTATCTATCTATATCTTTCTTTCTACTTATGTCAAATCTATCTTATATCTATTTATCAATCTTCCAATTTATGTAATACATATTAATCTCACATCTATCTATCTATCTTTTATTTTTCTATATACCTCATGTCTATCTATTTATCAGTTTATCTAATATCAATCTATATTTATTTCTACTTGAAAACAGCTCTGTGGTATGTGGGAATAAACAATTTTTTGTTTGAAACTATTACATGAAGACGTGCTGCAAAGTTTTCTATTACTATCTATTTATTTCTCTATCGTTCTATTCAGGGGTGTCTTAGCAGCATTATATGCTCTTGGGCAGAGCTGTGCACTGGGCCCCACAACCAACGCAACCACTCACAGGAACAAATATATACATTATCAACAACATAAACTTATAACTTACAACACTGCCATATAGTGACCCCAAAGTGGTCAGGCACCAGTTCAGGTCGCATCACATGACTGTGACTACAGCACTGATCCAACCATGAAGCAGAATAATCCCTGACGTCCAGGGACTCACAGATGGTGTCTTCTCTGATGAGTCGTTCTCTTCTCTGATGAGTCATTCTATTCTCTCATGAGTCTATCTCTTCTCTGAGGAGAGTCATTCTTTTTCCCTTTTCTTCTCCATCTGACTCACATTGCCATGATGAATTCTACCTGCAAGATTTACCACACTAACATCTTAGACTTCTCACTTTTTCAGCACTTCCCTACCAATTCTTAACTCTAGTATGGTTGCCCCTATTAAGTAGATAGTAAAGTTGGCCACCATTAAGTAGGTAAGTATGTAGACCCCAGTAGGTAGGTATATAGCCCCTTGTAGGTAGGTAAAGTAGCCCCCTGTAGGCAGATAGATATATATAGATATATACAGCCCCCTGTAGGTACATATACAGTCTCTGTAGATCAATAGGTATGTACGGCCTCCGTAGGTAGAAAGATAGGTATACAGCCCCACGTAGCTGATAGGTATAAATGACCCTTGTAAGCAAATATACAACCCCTGTTACTGGGCAGGGTAGGTGGGAGCCACTTACCGTGCCAGATGGATAAGACAGACCGTTCTTTTCAAATTAAAAATTCCCATCCCCTTTTTCAATCAAATTTTAAATCTATCTTTTTTTTTTTCTTACAAACTTCTCAAATTATTTTATTTATCTTTTTTTTATTTGTATCTTTTCCCCTTTCTATCTTTCTCTCTTTTATCATTTTTTCCTTTTTATCTATCTATCAAACTATCATCTATCTATCTATCTATTCATATTTACCCATCTTCCCATATCTATCCTTTCTATATCTTTTTTATCTATCTATTTACCCCCAACTATCTCATATCTATCTACCCATCCATATCTTTTCTAACCAATCTATCCACCCTTTTCCTTTCTTTTTTATTTTCTATCTTTTTTTTTTTTAATCATTAATTTTTTTTTTTTTTGATAAAAAAAGCACATTTTTTCCATAATAAGATATAAAGGGCATACCCCAAAAAAGGAAACAGAAAAACAGTAAAAAATTAACGAAAACAAGCCATTAGAAACGATTTGGGACAAAAAAAGCAAAATATCCGTAGAACTCCGGGGTATATAAGTAAGTTTTTTTGGGGTTTGGGGTGCAGAAATCAGGAAATTCCGTGGGTATTAAGAAAGGGCCCTTTCCCCATACACCCATCGGATCTCCCGGCCAGATTTTTGAGTGCCAAGACATAAAGCGCATAAAAAGGGAGTAAACCCCCACACCTGCCACCTTTTTTTTTCCCCCCAGGGCCCCCCTTTGAAAAGGAAGGTAAATTTGAGGTTTATTTCCCCACTAGGGAAATTTGGTTGGTTTGCCCCTTACAAAATACCTCCCCAAAACCCGGGAACCCAACTGAAAACTTCCAGTAAAAAACCCTATATTTAAATCTCGCAGAAACCCAAGTGTTTGGATCACCGTTTGGGGGGAAATAGGGGGGTTTATGTCCCCAATTCCAGCAGGGGCAAGCCCTGTTTTTGAGTTTAAACTAAAAAAAAAAACAGGTTTTTGGGATTAGTCGCTCCCCTGACCCCATAAGGGTCTAACGTTAGGCAAAACCCCCACATGTCCCGATAGTGGCCTGCTCCCCAAAGTCTCTCCAACACATTTTTAAGGGCCGGGGAAAAATAGGGGCCCCCGTTCTTACGGGTTGAGGTACAAGGAAATGGATCTTTCTGAGAGGGCTAATTTTTTTATCCCAATTGGAGTTTTTATACCCCGAGGGGGCTCCCTGTTTTTCCCCCCCCACCCCCTCTACTGTAAAAGCCCTAGACATCTTTTTTTTTCCCATTTGGTCATTTTACCAATTATTTCCCCCCCTCTTTTACTACCGTTAGTGCCCAATAAAAAGCGGCGCAAAAACCCTTTCAAAACGGTGATGATCATTAGCGGGAAAAAGGGGGAAAGGGGAAATACAGGGTCTAAAGGGAGGGGGGGTTAAAGGATATAGAGGAGACGGATGTCAAAAACTGAAAATAAAATGAAAATTTTGGGGTTTGGTGGGGAGTATTGGGATAAAAGGTTTCCCCCAAAATGCCCCAAAAAGATTCCTTGAGAAGAGGCTCCTATAAAACCAAACCCCTCCAGAGACCCCACTGGTCGGGCAATGCCTAGGGCCCAAATATAGATCTATAGGGGACAGAAATTTTTTAAAATTTTACAAAATTTTTATTTTTTTTTTCGTTTGGGGGTTTTACCAAAATTTGAAAAGGTTTTTGCATGGTGTAAAGGGGGGTTCGGGTCGGGGGGGAATCGGGGAAAACCCCGTTTTAAGGGAAATTGGTTTGATCCTTGATGGAACCCAAAAGGGGCAGCACTGAAATTTTCTTTTACATGCCCCCCCCAATGATATAAGTGGGGGGTTCCATGTTTTTGCAGCTGGTTCTAGAAGGGCGGAGATTTTGTTACCCCTTTTTTAAGCCCAGGGACCGCCCATGCCCCCCTTGATGTTTTGCAGGTAAAAAGTATTTTTTTTTTGAAACGGGGTTTTCCCTTATCCCCCCAGATGAACCTTAAAAATAGGACGGGACCCTTACTTTAATGGGGTTGGGGGGAAAAAAAGGGGAGGCCCTGGCCACAAAAAGGGAATTTTAAGGGGAGAATCATTTTTTTTTAGGCTAATTTCCTAGCCACCCCAGGAGAGCGAGTGTTGGCTAAACCCCGGGAGGTCTCAGCAGATAGCGAAAGAGAAGGTTTTCCCCATTTCTTTAAATTTGTTAAAGGTGGGGCCGGGAAATATCTTAAATCCCCCAAAAAATTTTTGGGGATTCTGCCCAAGAAAAATTTAAAAGGACGCAGGGGGGCGGGGGATTTGGGGGACGGGGATGGTAAAAAATTAATTTAGAAATTTAACCCTTATACAGGGACCCCCTTTCTTTATTGTTGGTTTAAATGTAAAAGTAGAGCAGGAATCAAATCCCCCCGGGGTTTTTTGGCAATAATCAGGACATCATCCGCGAAATAAGTGGTTTTTTATAAACTGAAGGAACCCTATGCGACTCCTGTTGAGAGGGGACCTCCTAATCAACTCCGCCAATGGGTCAAAGGGAAAAAATCAAAAAATCAGGGGGGGGAGAGGGGACTCCCTTCTTGTACCTTTTTAGTTTGAAAGGCTTTGACATGAGCCTGAAAAAAGAAAACGGCCGCTGAGGGGGGATGTAAAAAGCGAAGTTTTTGCTGCTAAAATTGGGCCCTCAAAACCCAACTTGAAGGACCTCTCGGAGATAGCCCCAAACCAATACCGGGGCCCAAAAAGGGTTTTCCCCCAACGAAAAAAGGGTGGGCGTGGAGTCTTAGCCTGTCGAATATTGAAAAAATTTTTGGGGAACTCGTCGAATCCACTCTGGGTTTTCGGCCCTGCACAAATCCCACCTTGGGCAGAGCCAATCAGGGAGGGGGGGACTCGTTAACTTATTGGCTAAAATCTTTGCATTTCAATTTAATGTCGGAAATTAAGTAGGGGGATAGGCCTGTAATTTTTCCATGAATTTCCCAATGATTTGCCGGGGGGGGGGGTTTTTGGATTTTTTACAAAAAGGTAGCTGGGTAAAATTTCCCGGGGGGGGGGGGGGGATGACCAAAAGAGAAAAAAGGGTTTAAAGGGGGATCTAAAACATTCACTAAGAGGGTCGGAAAAGCTTTTAAAAACCCCAAATTTTTTAAGCCGTCCGGGCCCGGGGGTTTTTTTTAAATTTTAAATTTGGTTTTAATTTGCTTGTAGAAGTTTTTTGGAAGAGATTTTTCAGGTTAAAAGAGGGAACCCCTTGAGTGTCAGAGAGTTTTGGGGGAAAGGGGTATTTGAACTAGGAAGGCTGAAGTTCCGGGGTTTCAATTGGAAAGTGGGGGGTCGGGCTTTGAGGTTATATTAAAAAATGGTAATATTAGCGAAAGAATTTAAGACATGTTTTTTGGGGGTCTATTTTTTTGGGTTTTTAATTTTTTGAGGGGACGCAATTTGGATCGGAGGGTTTGGGGCTGTTTGGGAACCCCCCGGGCTAGAATTTTTCCCCCGGGCGCCCCCCGAAAGTAAAAAATTCCATTTAAGGGTTTTTCCAGGGTGGGGCCTTCCCAATTTTTTATAAAGTAAGTGTTTTAAGTTGTTTCTTTAGGGGAAAGCAGTTCTTCAATTAAATTTAAGGGAAGGGAAAACTTTTTAGCCCTTTCTTTTGTTACCTAAAATTTTTTCTAGGAGTTTTTTTCAAATTACCCCTTTTCTTTTAAAAGTTTTTCCCTTAAAACAATTTTTAAGGGGAAAACCCCCTGATTACTGCCTTGTGGGGCCCCAAAGGTAGAGGGATTGGACATGGGCTCCATTGAGGTCGAAGGTTTCCGTTTAAGGCGGGCTTGTTTTCGTCTACAATTGCGGTCCCACTTCAATAAGGGACGTGTTGAGCTCTCCCGGGGGAGTAAAGGGGGGGAAGAAAATTTTTCTGCTAAAGTTTAAAAAAACAATTGGGGCATGGGGCTGACCCGGGGGTGAAAGCCTATTTCCCTTTAAAAACAATTTCCCTGGGCTTGTCTATTAAAACCCGGAGAAATCTATCCTGGAGAATGAGTTGTTAAGGGGGGGTAGAAGGAGAAATCCCCTTTTCCCCTTTGGGGGAGCATAAGCCAGGGGTCGGAAGGTTTCCAGGGGAACATTTGAGTTTTAAGGGCTGATTTTAGAGGAGAAAAAGCAAGGGCCCATCTTTTTTTCCCATCTCGACCAAAGTTTTAAAATTCCCAATTATAAAAGGTGTCTGGCGTTGAGCTCTTTTGGGTTTTAGTTATCACTTTAGAGTAAAACGCATTGCCCTCCTTATTAGGGAAAAAGAAGGGCAAAGGGATAGTCCTTCAGTCTAACAAAGATGCAGAATAAAAGGTTTCCTGCCGTGTTTTACGCCACCGCCCGTTTTGGGAAAAAGGGACCCGAGTCCCCTTTAAAAAAAATTTCTTTCGCCCCCCCTTCTTCTTGGGGGAGCTGCTAAAAAACTGTAATGGGGGTTCTTGTGTCTTAGTCTATTTGGGGGTCTCGATTCCTCAAAATTTTCCCCCTTGAGGCAGAAAAAAATAAGCTTTTAAAATTTTTAACCTCTCCAAGGGTAGCCTTTTTTTTTGGGGGTGTGTTAAGCCCATTTTACAATTTAGAGACAGAAACTTAAAAACCCCAAGTTTTGGGGTTAAGGAAGGAATTTTTAAAGCCGCAGGGGATGTGAAAGGGCCGACCCTCCCGAAGAGAAACATCCAGTGGGTACCAAGAAACCCAAATGAAAGCATACATGGGAAAAAATTTTGGGAAAAAGTGTAAAAAACCCGAAAAATTCATAGGCAGAACAGATTTAAAATTTAAAAGCACAAAAAAAAAGACTTAAAAAAAAAACGAGGGTTTCCCAAAGTTGGGGGAAAGGTTTTCCCAAGGGGGGGAAAAAGAACCTACAGCGGAAGGCCGGTGGGCAGGTAACAAACCTATGAGGACACATGAAAACGATTAGCCCCAGGTGAATGGGGCAAACCAAACAATTCCGTTCTGAGACTCAGCCCGGGGGGGTTGTTTTTGGGGAAGGGGTTTTGACTCGGTTTTTTCCGGGCCATACGGAGTGATTGGGATTTGGGGGAGACCTTTTTTCTCTAATGGGGGATGTTTGTTGGTGGTTTTTAACAGATCCCCGGGGGTGAGGGATTCTTGAAACCCTCAGTGGGGTTTTTTTTTCAAAAAAGTAGGGGACATTGGGCCCCTTTTTTTGATTTTTTTTTTTGGGGAAAACCCCAATGGTAAACCCAAAGCCAAAGCCTTTTTGAAAGGGGTCTTCGTAATACTTTAGAGAACTTCCCCCGTTTCAATTTTTTCCTGCGGGGAGGGCCGGAAAAATCGCAATATCTTTAAAAAAGTCCTTGGTAAAATGGGGGCGTTTTCGAAGGGCTTTGAGGGAAATCATCCCTTTGTGCGGAAGAAGTGTATTTGGCCCCATACATTCTCTTGGGGCCGAGGAGTGAAGATGTTTCGGTTTTGGGGGCCCATGGATAGGTTCCCCCAGTGAGATCAAATGGGGAGCCCCCCCGGCCCAAAACCATACCATAAATCCAAATGAGAAAGGGTTTCAGCAAAAGTCCCGGAAAATACGGGGCTCCCGGGACTCCCGGGGCCTGAAGTTTTTCTCCGGGGCCCATCCTTAAGTCCATGAGTTTTTTTTGTTTTGCCGTTTTAAATTCTCCTTCCCAAAAACTGCTTTTGCGTCAATTTTGGGGTTTGAGATTTTGGGGAATTCGACATTTTTTTTTCTAGATGATCCCGTGACCGAGTTTGAATATTTTCCCCCCCTAAAAAAAAAATTTTGACATGGTGTGTTTAAAGTCAGATTTGGAGGGTTTTACCCAAAAAGATGAAAAAAAAGGGGTTTAGGGTAGCTTCCTTTTTAGAGGAGAAAATTTCCCTGTTTTCATGTGAATCTTGTGAAAATTGGGAATAGGGGGAAACCCCGAGAGTGACGGGAAAGGGGTTTTCCCTCGGGCGCAGAGGGGTGGCTGGGATGAAGTTTTTTTGGGAAAAAATCATTGAGTTTTTTGGTTTGGTTTTGGTTCTCCTTTACTCGTAACCCCCCATGAGCTTTGTAGGGGGGTCCAGGGTCCGGGGACAAGGAAATTTTATTTTTTGTTTTTTTTTCTTTTTTTTTTTTTTTAAATTTAATCCCTGTGTAGCGACTATCCGGGGCAGACCAGGCAAATAGGGGGAGTCCCGAAACAGGTTTTTATGGGGGTGGCCGCAAGGGGGAAAAATGATCTCCCAACCCCCAGAATTCAGGGGGGGGGGAGGGTTTAGAGCAAATCCCGCACCAGCGGGGGGTCTTTTTACAGGCGGAATTTAGGGGCTAACTGTAGTGAAAGAAATATTTGGTATGCCCCCAAACGGTTGGAGGTGTATTTTGGGCGCGCGGTCAGATAAACCGTGACCCCATGTTATCCCCCACAGGAGTGTGAAATGGAAGTAAAAGGGGGACTTGCAGGTTAGGGGCCCCTGAGCATTCCCAAAAGTTGGTTGGGGGTAAACTCCGGGGCGAACCCTGGGATGGTGAAATTTTCTTTGGGAAAATCGCCCCAAGGGGGAGAGAAAAAAATTAAATTTGGGTTTAAAACCTTTTTGTTGAAGGTTTGAAATAGCGCCCTGAGGGCCAAAGTGGCCCTTTCAGTTTTTTAAATTGGGTTTTTCCCGAGGAACCTTGCTTTCCGGGTTTTCAACAAGGAGGAAAACGGACGGGTATCTGGTAGGCTTCCGGGTGGGGTTGGGAAACCTCCAAGTTTAGTGGGGATGATAGAAAAGAATCTGTCTGCAGGGGAGAAATCGCGCGTGGCCAAACAGTGAAGATCCCTTTTTAGGGAGAGGGGTGGGGCCCCTTTTTAAAGGCTGCCCGGGGGTCTTTTTTTTAAATGTGGGCCCCCCAGGCGGGCAGTTGCAGATGGGAAAAAAACTGGAAATATGCTGTAGGGAAAAGGGCCCGTAAAAGGGTAACCCCTCTTTTTGGGGGCTGCTTTCTCGGGAAAGTTTCCCAAAAGGGAAATAAAGGCTAATTGGCTGTCCCAACAAGGGAGGCACCCAAGGGGGCCCAAAAAAAGGCCCCTGCCCCGTTTTTAAGGGTGAGCCTTTAGCAAAAACTTATGCTTATTTTCCGCTCCCGGGGGCGCGCTAACTTATGTTTTGCGGGACCCCTTTTAAATTGGGGTCCCGAAAAGGCCAACTGTGAGGAGGTCCTGGGAACGGGCCGCAGCCGATTTCGACATCAGACGTCCCGCAGCGGTCAGAGAGCGGATGACTAGGCCGTGGGTACTATGCAGACAGCAGTCGGCGGTGGCCGAGAATTAATGAGGCGAGGCGACCCGCGGCAGCCGTGGGAAGCAGGCCCGTATGCAACCGAGGATTCTTCCGATCGGTGAACCGCATGTTCCAAAAAGAATGACCAAATGCTCGCTTAGAGGGCAAGTCTCTTCTGTGCTGGCCGGCCTCCTCTCCTACGCAGAGATGCAGGGCCGGACCCAACCTCGTCGGGGGCTAGCCTTTGGAGATTGCCGCCGGTCAAGGATGCGGGAGAACGAGGAGGAAGATGAATCTCCACAATCTCCGACTGTTACCCTCTGGTAGAGGGATCCTCCGCCGATGGGTTTTCAGGAGGATCTTTGGCACTTGTCCCGGTGTTTGGAAACGGTGGAGATGTGATTTGAGGAACTGATAGTGGGCTTCAGTTGTGCCTTTTTAAAAAAAAACCGAAGAGGCACCCGGAGGCTCTTCACCCGTTGCCGTCGTCCTCCATGAGCAGCTAGGCCACGCCCCCATCCCTACAATCTTAATCCCTAGTAAGTCATATGTATTTTACTATCTGTACTCTTTCCTAAGACCATACTCCCCCCACTCCCCTCCCCCCATGACCCAAAAAGAGCAATTGACTCTTGCCTGAATTAATTTTGTACCCACTTAAATCCCCCCTGCTGATCTTGTGATGACTTCAGAATAGTAGCATATCATCAGCAAAACAACACACTTTAACCTCCTCTGACCCGACGGTGACCCTTTCAATAAATCCGAATGAGACTAAGAATCTAAGTGAAAGGTCTAGGGCTATGATGAAAAGCAGTGGGGATAGAGTGACATCCTGACCTGGTTACGTTCATCTTCTGCAGATTTATAGACTCAGAAAGGAACCTTGGGTGTTCACCCCCGCCATAGAATTGTTTATAAATGTGCTTCAACAAAGACTTTGAATGTAACCCTTTATTGTACATTTTTTAGCCATAACATGGTACAGCCAGGTCCATTTCACATTATCAAAGGCCTTCTCGGCATCATTATCAAAGGCCTTTTCGGCGTCAATCGCCAGCAGAGCTGGACTCCCCTTTCCGTGTCCACGTCCCTCTAGACTATCCTTTTATTGTGCCAAGTACTGATCGCAGATTTTGTAACTCCCTGAGCGCGTACCCTTCTTAACGAAGCCCGTTCTGATTAAGCCGTCATAAGTTTAGGCAGGTAATATGCCAGCCTATTTGCCAATCAATTTTAGCAAAGATATTTAATATCTCTACGTAAGTAACAATATCGGCGATACGAGCTTTGGACTTCTTCCCAGGATCTCTCCCCTCCTTATGCAAGACCTTGATATATGTGTGTAATTACAGAATGGCATTACTTTGTTTTGGTTATGCTATAATCTTTCAAAAACTCGTATAAGATCAGAATCTCCAAATTCTGGGCCTAGTAATTTATAAAAAAAAACCCTGTTATAACCATCTGAGGCCTGGCGTCCTTGTTTTTCGGGATCCCTTAATCGTAAACCAATTGCTCCTACTTTACGAGATTGGGGAATTTAGGTCCTCCAATTCTTCCCCCGACAATGGCCGGTAAACATTTAGCCCTTCCAGAAATTGCTGGTGTATACCCCCTGACTGATCCGTCGACTATATTAATTATCATAGTATTCTTCAAAAGACTTTGTTTTAATTATCGATCAGTATAGCTTTACCCCTGTTGCGATCCTTAATACCATAATGGTGGTCGCTTCCTTCTCCCTTTTGAGGGCCATATTTGGCTAACAATGTCGCCCGATTTGTTGCCGAATTTAAAGAAAAAGACCTTTTTGCTGATCACTGTAAATATTTCTCATTTTAACTCTGTCAAACCCCTCTAAAATTCCGATTTTGCTTGTATCCAATTACCCTTATTTATCTTCATCCGTCAGCGTTTGCAAGAATTTTGTGTATTTTTCCCTGAGTAAGCATGTGGCCTCCCTAAACCTATCTCTGGCCTTCTTCTTAACACTGGCCGTGTGTGCGAGTATCCACCCCCTCAAGTAGGCTTTCGCCACATCCCAGAACAGGAGGTGATTATCCCTATGGCTGCTATTCAGATCACTATGCTCTTCCCACCAGCCCTTCAGTAGCTCATGGCTTCCTTCTTCCCGGAGGAAAAAGCCTGGCAGTCTCCAAATTGTATCGGTTCCTTTGGGGTAAGAATCCAGAATCGACATAGTGATAGGGGCATGAGCTGATATCACAATATCTAAGATTTTTGACTCTGCGCATTTACTCACTATCCTATCATTTACAAAGAAGTCATCGATCCTTGACCACGCGTTCTGAGGGTGCGAGTAAAAGGTGAACTCCCTCCCTTCCGGGTTACCATGTCTCCAGATGTCTGTCAACCCCACGTCTGAAACCCATCTTTGTAGTGCCCGGTCTTCCTGTGAAAGTCGTCTAACCTGACCCCTTTGTGCCCTCCTTCTATCCTCACACGTGTTCATTACCCCATTAAAATCACCTGCCACTATTATCTGGGATTCCTTGTCCTGAAGTATGGCTAGTTCCAAGTGTTGGAAAAATTTCCTATCACGTTTGTTCAGGGCATAGACATTATATAGGCTTACTCTACCTGATGGGGTGTCTAAGATGGCTTTGAGAATCCTACCTTCAAGGATCATGTCCGACGTTACCAAGGTACACTGTGACCTCTTGCTTGTGAGAATCCTTACTCCCGTCTTTTTATCCGGAGCCAGCGAACCTACCATTTCCCCCACCCACATTTTTTGCATTCTGCACATGTCTTCTGCCCTCAAGTGTGTCTCCTGTAGGAGAACTATATCCCCTTTAAGTTTTTGCAAGTATCTTAACACCATTCTCCTTTTGTGTGGGGGAGTTAAGCCCCTTAATATTCCAAGAGATTATTTTCATCCCCTAATTACCTTGCTTGGCGGATTTGGCTGACGGCCGCTTTGGCTATTAGTACCATCCCTTCCTATCACTCCCTGGGAAAATCCCTGATCCCGTGTCCAAGGTAATAAGAGCCCCTCTCCACATATCTGATGGCAAATCACATTGAAAGAATAACTGACTCCCTTTTCCCTAACCCCCAAAAAACCTGCAGATAAAACCACAACAGGAACATTTAGATCAAGACTTCACTTTTATTTCCAACAGTGTGAGCCCCGGACCTACAACCTTACCTAATACCCCCCAGCCCTCCTCCCGTCTTCACAGGGGTGGAAAAAAACTTTTTCAACCAACATCCCTCCCCCCATTCTTTAACCTTTTCGCAAGCATGGAAATTTAAAGACATATATAAGTCCTCCTGTACCGCCGAATCTGCGGATCGGGATCTCCCTTCATGTTGGAGGAGCAGTTGGCAGAACTCTCCTTGAGGGTGATCGCCGGTTAGAGTTCTCACTTCTGAAGCCTGACGCCGGACTCCGATTAGCTGCTGATGGAGAAGAAGCCAGCTGTGGGGAGTCTAGACCCAGTTGATGTCCCGATGAAACTTGTTACCATGTTCATGTACATTCCAGCAGGATCTCAAGTTTACATCTTCTAACCTCCTGTGACGTCTCCTGACCTGTCCGTATTAGTAAATCCTCGTGCTCCCTGTGAAATACTAATTCTGGAGCTTCTTCTCTTACATCTCTGTGTTGTGCTGTTCCTCTGTTATTCCTCCTAGAATTGTACTACTGAATTGGTCAGATGGGTGTTACCGTTCCAGTTTACAGAGGGGCGTGCCCCTGCACAGTTTGACATTATCCAATCAGGTGACACCGCCCCCCCTCCCTCCTAAAACAGAAATGGTAAAATGCACCAGAGTCAGTAAAACATTTCAAGAAGGAATAAAAAAAAAGATGCTCCAGAATTGTTTTTTTAAAAGGGAACACAAGTACAGGCAGTCCCCGGGTTATGAACGGGAGAGACTGTAGGTTTGTTCTTAAGCTGAATTTGTATGTAAGTCGGAACAGGTATATTTATTAAATGTAACAACTGCACATGAAGGGTTTTTATATTTGTTTTGCTGTCTGTGCCCATGTTAAGAAGATTTTCACCTTATTTTCACCTCATGTGCTGCTGTGGCATACTGGAACTTGTCGTTCCACAACTACTATCTGCTGTGGAACATGGAACTACAAGTGCCAGCATGCCTCATAAGTCTCCGTTTGTAACTAGGGAACAGGTGTAAGTCGGGGAATGTCTGTATTTACTACACTACACATAGCAGGAGATGTCACAGGTCATCCGTGAGGAAGTAGCAATTCATTTATTTTTTATTATTGAGATTTTTTTTATCACATTTTGAAACCTATAACTTTAGAAAGTATCCATCAATTGAGTGTGTATATATATGCTTGTGGGATAAGTTATATTTTAATGGGACAACTTTGGGATACATGTAAACGGTTAACATTTTATTTTTATTTTTTTGTGGGAGGGGTGGGGGGGGGGCAGAGATTGGGAACAGCAGTTCTGAATGTGCCCTAGCTGTTCCCATAGTTCATGTTAAAGAACCATGCAGGAGAAAAGAAATGGTATGACGTATCTGTATTCTGAAGGTTGATATGATTCTGCAAATATCAAACATGTACGGTTTTCATTATGTTTTGGTACCATAAAAAAATCCAAACATTTTCTATTTTTCACAGTTTTGCCGCAGCACCATTTTCTGTAATTTTTTGTACTTCTACCTACAGACTTGCGTGAGGGTGCATTTTTTGTGGACTGAAGTTTACTTTTTATTGGTACCAGTTTGGAATACATGTTAGGCCGTGTGAACATACCCTAATACAGGGTGTAGAAATTTGCCGGTTTTACTACTTTCTGCTTGGGGCAGTAAAACATGGCAGCGATGGAGGCCTTTATCCGCCTTCTAGCTGCCATGTAAACCAATCAGGGGGCCCCAATTGGAGTGAGGAACGGTGTGCAGCATAGTTTCTCATTCATTTAGACGTTGTGGCCATGTTTGCTGTGGCCTCTAAAGGGTTAAACAGCGTGGAATGGAGCCATCCCGTGCTGTTCCCGGCAGGTGTTACCTGTACTTGTACATCAAACGGTGGGAAAGGGTTAATTTTTTAGACCTCGCTAGATTCTGCTATACTGCATCCAATGTTGCTACTGGAGACTGTTGTCAGTAGAGTGACCAAAGAGCCCCCGCAAACCAGAAGACCTAATGTTTGTACAAGTTCAAGGGGCTCATTAAGCACCGCTCCCTGCCTCTGTACATGCAAAATCCAGGTGAAGGTTGCCCTCATTACAAGAGCTGTGGAGTCGGCAAGCCAAAGCCCCGACTCTGACATTTCCCAAACCTCCGACTCTGACTCCCAACTCCCTCATATCTGGTGCATGTTTAAGTGATAACTTTACTGCAGTAAAATGATAACATCAGGCTGTTTATCACCTTATGATACAATAATCAAGCTATTTAGGTAGAACAGACACTGACAAGCAAAATGGTAACAATGTTTAGAACTTTTCACTTTCAGGCTCCATATCTCACCATCCACTACAGCTTTGTACATGAGATTCCCATCATTTTATAGACAATCATCTTACCTTATACATAAATGTGACTTGCAAGTATTTGGCATCTGCTTAGTTCTGCAGATTCTTTCCTGTAACTGCATTGTTACTGGTTTACCCCTAAAAATCAAGATGTTAATTTCTATTATTTTGTTAGTATTTGATAAATCCACCTTTGGCTTTCAGTTCTGCCTCAATCCTTCTGGGCTCTGGATCAGATTCAAGCATGTCTTGACCAAAATCTGATCCCAGGTCTCTTCTATACGTTCCCAATGTTGGTGCGGACTGGACTTGGATACAAATACAGCTTTTTCTTCAACTCTCCCCACAAGTGTTAGATTGTGTTGAGGTCTGGGGACTGTGGAGGCCAAAACAGCAACTCTACTTCATTGTCATCGAACCCTTCCTTCTTCAACCTTGATGTATTCTTCGGGTCGTTGTCCTTTTCATACCCCTAATACTCAAGTATAAGAAGTAACTCATCTTGTAGGATACTCAAACATAGCTCAACATTGATCCTGGTCAAATATATATCCAACATCTTTGGCTGTGACCTCTCCCCATATCATCAGGCTTCCTGCACTGAACTTGACATTTCCTTCAATTCCTCGATCCGTTTGCCCCTTTTCCCTTGATCCTTCCAGACCCATTCCCCCCATCAGAGCCCGTTCTATTGACTTTCATCTCATCGCTCCAAATCACCCGTTTCCAATCTTCCAATTTTCTTACTTTTTATAAACTCTTTGCCGACGCTTCTTATGATGAGATTGAAGTCGCGGCTTCTTCCCCTTTTTTCAGCCATCATTCCAGACCTGTGTAATGTGTGTTGCCCGGTGCTTGTATGGACGTCTGTGATCTCACTCTTACGAAGCATCCGAGCCGCTTCCACTGCCGAATCTGTCGCATTAGAACTGATAGACCTTGTGATGAGCGACTTGTTGACACTGATATTTTGCCTGGACGTCACCTCTTGGCTTCTGAATGAATGGATGGACTTCATTTCCTATTCTTCCCGCTGTCAGGGCCTCACATGATGCAGTTTGGCAATTGTCTTAGCCCAGAGACGCTGTCGATGAGCTGGATGATGCTGTTTCTCTTTTCGTGGGAAATATTCATTTTTGCTCGAACCAGTGACCTTTCACTTGATAAACAGCCTAATTACAACCTGTTCTCACATTCCTTAATAGCGCAGTGTGTTATTTGTAGTATACAAGAAGAAAAAGATTGTCTCACCACCAGGAGCAAAACAGTAACAATGCAGTTACATGACAAGAATCTACAGAACTAAGCAGATGCTAAATAGTTACAGGGCACAGTTATGTATGAGATAGCCAAGATGATTGTCTATAAAATGAAGGGAGTCTCACGTTCAAAGCTGTAGTGGATGGTGAGACATGGAGCCTGAAAGTCACAAGTTCAAAGTATTCTTACCCATTCGCTTGTCGGTGTAAAATATATTTATTGGATATGACAAAAAAAAATTGTAAATATGCAAAACACTGCAGGAAGTGGGAAAAACAGTTTTCCACAAAAACGTCCTGAACATTGGTGGAGTCTCTGAATTTGTTCTGAGAAATAGTGTTGCCTCCATCAGATCCTTCATAGATGACCTCACATCTGATCTCATTATTTCCAGGCTAGAGAACGGCCTCTCTGCACTAACTTGGGTTGGGGCAAAGTGGTGACCACAGGTAACAGTGTCAGTGTATAACGGAATTGCCTCAGCCACAGTCCGTTCTGATGAATGGTTGAACTCTTCTACTTGTTTGAAAGCAAGTGAAAAATTTTGCTCTAATATGATCAATCTGTTTGCTATGGGAACTTAGGGGGATATGTCTGAAAACTGTCTTGGTCTAAGACTTATCTTGTTGCCCATCGCAACCAATCAGCGTTCCCCTTTCATTTCAGATAGAGCTCTTAAACAATGAAAGGGGCGCTCTGATTGGTTTCTATGGGCAACAAGAAAAGTCTTAGACCAAGACAGTTTTCAGACCTTTTCGCCTGGGCCAGCGCTTTGTCTGCTCCATGTCATCAATTACACTCCTCATGTGATGAGGCTGAAGATATGGGAGCAGTACACTGGTCGGAACCCCAAATTTCCTCTTGGCACTGCATTGAACTAACTGGACCAATTTATTATATATTTTGAGAGTCCGACTCCTGCAAAATAGGCACCAACTCCACAACCCTGCTCGTTAAACAGGGCTGTGTCTTTTAACCATTTCCCATGACAACACCAGCATGTGTTCATAGTGCTGGATGCCATAGGAGCTCCTTGCTAACATTTTTCAATTGAGAAATAATTGTCCTCATACAAAAAGGTGTTTACAATCTGGACTTAAAGGGGTTGTCCACTTCACACTATATTTTATGTATAATAGATCATAATATTTTCTAGTATTTATGTATTCAAAAATCTTCTGTACTTTCCTGCCAATGCTGTAAAAAAAAAAATGGTACAGCCTACATCCCTGTCCTTAACAATGGCTCCTATGAAGCAAATGTATCCATTAAACATGGCGTCAGTCATGTGACCTCCTTCCTGGCAGGGTCACATGAAATCTATGGGGTAAGTGAATAGTAATAATGGTGGAATAATTTATTATTTGTATGCTTATTACAATGTCTTCAGTCTTCTCTAGGTGACAGCATGTTGCTTATAAAGTTAATAGTAAAAAAACAAAAAAAAAACCCACAAAAAAATTACTGCCCTCAAGATATTTGTTAAAAAAATTTAATTTAAAAAAAACACATGGGGAAAGGGAAAAAGTTTGTGGGGTGTTTTCCCTCAAATTGGACACAAACAGACATGATAAATCCCTGCGGGAGGGGAAAAAATGGAGAATTTTTCCGCCCCTCCATACCCCCAACGGTTTACCTGGATCCCAAAGGGCCACATGACCTTTGTGTGGCCCACAAGATAAGATGCGCTGGAGGGTGGTAATACGGGGAAATTTTCCTTTTCCCTCCAAAACCCTACTGATTCCCCTGGAACCGGGGGTCACATGATAAGTTTGCGGGCGGGAGGTGGAATACGGAAAGAAGTTCTGCTCCTCTATACACTACGTTCCCTTGGATACCAGGGCACATAAACCTGTGGGGTTGGTTACATGAAAAAGATGCGCTGGGGGTGGAAAAAATTTGGAGAAGTTCTTTTCCTCCATACACTACGTTACCGGGGATACCAGGGTCACAGACCTTGTGGTGGCACATATAAACGCGCTGGAGGGGGGAAATACTGGAGAAGTTCAGCCCCCCTTCCATACACTACGGGTTTCCCCTGGATCCCAAGGGTCACATGCCCTTTTGGGTGGTTTACTTTAAAAATTTAAAAAAAAGGGTTCCCCGGGAGGGGTATTTAATCAGGGGTTTGGGGAAATTGGTGTCCATTTTGTAAAGTCATTAGAAAATGGCCCGGGCCTCCAACTCCAAAAATATATAAAAAAATTTGGTCCATTATTTTTCAATGAAAAAGAGCGAGAGGAATTGGGCCCGGGCCCAGTGCTCCTGCCCCCCTACTCCACCCTTTTCCTTTTCCCCAAAGGGGAAAGTGAAAATTGATGACATGGAGCAGGCAAAGCGCTGCTCAGGGAAAAGTTCCGCTCCCCTTGGGGCAAAAAAGTTTTCAGCAACTTTTTCCCTCTTTTTTCCCCAAGGAAAGAAAGGGAGCCAACCATTCATTTAACCCCTGACTGTGGCTGAGGAAATTTAAATTTTAATACCCGAAAAATTGTTAGAGAGTTACCCCAGGGGGCAACCGGCTTTGCCCCCAATTAGGCCCAAGTTAGGGGTAGGGGAGGCCATTCTCTAGCCTGGAAAAAAAAGAAATCAGATTTGGGGGGTTAATCTAAAAAAAGGATCTGTTTGGGGGCCCGACACCCCCCTTCGCTGAACAAATTCACGGGATTTTCCACAAATTTTGTTCAGGATTTTTTTTTTTTTTTTTAAATTTTTCCCCCCCTTTTTTTCCCACCCCCAAGCTTTTTTTGCATAGTTAAAATGTATTAGTTTTTTGTTGGGCCCAAAGCTGGGCCCAAAAAATATATTTTAAAGTTTTAAACCCAAATAGCTTCTTATTGTATCAAAAAAGGGGAAAAAAAAGCTTTTATTTTAGCAAATTTTCTCGGTAAAGTGATTTCAAAAAAGTTCCCTCATGTATGACCCTTTGGGGCAGAGTAAAGGGGATGTTTAGGGCGATAATTTTTCAGACGTATAAACGGGTGTAAATGTGCCCTGCTATAAAACCCCCCCACTTTTAGAAGGAAGTCTTCGCCTATAAGTGCAGATTTCAGACAAGAATTTGGGTTTCGATTTTCAGATCCCCGTGCCCTTTCCCACCCAGCGTGCACAAAACAGCATCAAACCCCGAAATCCCCAATCGCCCCGGGAGAGCATCTCCCACAATGCCCCAGAGGGCCCCCCCCTGCAGAGAATCACCCAGTAATTTCATCACCCAGCATGCACTGAAACCCCCCTGCAAGCATTCCCCCCACAGTGCACACACAGCATCACCCAGAGTCCCCAATCTGCCCGGCAGAGCATCACCCAGCAGTGCACCCAGAGCCCTCCCTCTGCAGAGAATCACCCAGTAGTGCATCACCCACATGAACCCAGAGCCCTTTCCCCTGCAGGAATCCAAACCCCGTAGTGCATCCCCCCCAGCAGTGCACTGACCCCTCCCGCAAAACAAACACCCAGCAGTGCACACAAAAGCAACAAACCCCAAAAGGGCCCCAAACTTCCCGGCAGAGATCACCCACCAGTGCCCCCCAAAAAGCCCTCCCCCTGCAGAAAATCAAACCCCTAAATTGCCCCAACCCCCCAGCAGTGCACCCAACCCTTTCCCCCTGCAGAGAATCCCCAGTAGTGCAAATTTACCCAGCAGTGCCCTGACCCCTCCTGCAGAGGGATCACCCAGCAGGGGCACGTTAAGGGGCCCCCGATCCTTCCTGCAGAGCATTTACCCAGGAGTGCACCCCAGGGGCCCCCGATCCCCCCTTCCCAACATCCCCCCCACAGTGCACACCCCGAGCCCCCGATCCTTTCCCCGCATAGCTTTACCCAAGTCCCCGATCCTCCCGCAAACATCACCCAGCAGTGCACCCAAAAGCCCCCCATCCCCCCCTGCGAGCATCACCCCAGCCCGTGCAAAACCCCGACCCCCCCTCTGGAAGAATCCCCCCAGTAGTGCATTTACCCAGCATTTCACTGACCCCTCCTGCCCGAGCATCCCCCCCGCCCGTGCCCCGTAGAGCCCCTGATCCTTCCTGCAGAGCAACACCCACGAGTGCACCCAGGGCCCCCGAACCTCCCGCAGAGCAAAAAAAACCCCCCCCAGCAAATGCAAAAACCCCGAGCCCCCGAAAAATCCCCGCAGGGGCAAAACACCCAGAGTCCCCCGAACCTCCCTGCAGAGCAATTTACCCAGCAGTGGGACCCAGAGCCCCCCCATCCCCCCCCGCAGAGCTTTACCCCCATGCACCCAGACCCCCCCTCTGCAAGAATCACCCAGTAGGCATTTAAACCCCGCATTTCAAATGAGCCCCTCCCCGCAGAAACATCACCCAGCAGTGCACTAAGCCCCCGATCCTTCCGGGAGAGCATCACCCATTTGTGGGGACCCAGGGGCCCCCCCCCAAAACCCCCCCTGCAGAGCAAACACACCAGCAGTGAAACCCCGGGGCCCCCGATTTCCCCCCCAGAGCATCGCCCCAGCCTGCACCCAGAGCCCCCATTCCCTTTTTTGCAGAGCATCCCCCCGCAGTGCCCCCCAAGCCCTCCCTCTGCAGAGCATCACCCAACAGTGCACCCAGAGCCCACCCTCTGCAGAGAATCACCCAGTAGTGCATCACCCAGCAGTGCACTGAGCCCCTCCTGCAGAGCATCACCCAGCAGTGCACGTAGAGCCCCTGATCCTTCCTGCACAGCAAACACCCCCGTAGTCCCCAACCCCGATTTCCCCCCTGCAGAGATCAAACCCAGCGTGGGGACCCAGACCCCCCCATCCTCCCCGCAGAGCAAACCAAACCCCGCATTTCAAGCCCCCCTCCCCGATCCTCCCTTTCAGAGCAAAACCCACAATTTCAAAACCCCGGGGGGGCCCCCATTTCCCCCCGCATAGTATCACCAGCAGTGCAAACCCCGAGCCCCCCATCCTCCCCCGCAGGGCCATCACCCACAGTGTAACCCAGGGCCCCCGGGTCCCCCTGCAGAGCATCACCCACAGTGTAAAACCCCGGGGCCCCCGATTATCCCCCCCAAAGTATCCCCCGCCCGCAGTGCACCCAGAGCCCACATGCCCCCCCTGCGAGCATCCCCCCAGCAGTGCACCCAGAGCCCACAAAGCCCCCTGCCCGAGGGATCCCCCCAGCAAATGCACCCAGACCCCCCAACCTCCGGGGCAAGAGCAACAAACCCCGCAGGGCACCCAAGCCCCCATCCTCCCCGCCGAGCATCAACCCCCGCAGTGCACCCAGGGGGCCCCGATGCCCCCCTTTCAGAGCAAAACCCCCCCAGCAGTGCACCCAAGAGCCCCCATTCCCCTCTGCAGAGCCTCACCCGCAGTGCAGACCCGAGCCCCCCCCTGCAGAGCAAACAAACCCCGCAGTGCACGCAGAGCCCCCCCTTCCTCCCTTCAGATCATCACCCCGCATTTTCAAACCCCGGGCCCCCCCATTTCCCCGCGAGCATCACCCCAGCCCTGCAAAACCCCGAGGCCCCCCCATCCCCCTGCAAGCACACCCAACAGTGCCCCCCAAGTCCCCATCCCCCCTGCAGGGGCATCACCCACATTTCCCCAATTTCCCCCATCCTTCCCCCGCAGAGCATCACCGCAGGTTTCAAACCCCAATTTCCCCCATCCTCCCCCGCAGAGCATCACCCAGCAGTGCACCCAGGGCCCCCGATTCCCCCTGCAGAGCATCACCCACAGTGCCCCCCAGGGCCCCCGAACCCCCGCAGAGGGAAACACCCGCAGGGACCCAGGGGCCCCCCCACCTCCCCTTTCAGAAGGGATCCAAACCCCGAGCACCCAGACCCCCGACCTCCCCCAAGCATACCCACAGTGCAACCCGGCCCCCGATCCTTTCCCCGCAGAGCATCCCCCAGCGTGCAAAAGTAGAGCCCCCCGATCCTCCCCGCAGAGCCAAAACCCCCCCAGTGCCCCAAGGAAAACCCCCGATCCTCTCTGCAGACAAACACCCACAGTGCACCCAAAGCCCCCATTTTCCCCTCTGCATAGCATTTTCCCCCCGCAAATACACCCAAAAAGCCCTTTCCCCGCAGAGCAACCCCCCAGCATGCACCCCCCGGGACCTCCAATCCTCCCTGCAGACACGCCCAGCAGTGCACCCAGGGCCCCCGTCCCCCCTGGGGAAGCATCCCCCGCAAATGCCCCCCAGGGCCCCCCCCATCCCCCCTGCCCAAACATCCCCCCACATTTCAACCCCCGGCCCCCCGTCCTCCCTGCAGAGCTCGCCCACAGTGCACCCAGAGCGCCCGATCCTTCTGCAGAGCATCACCCAAGAGCCCCCCGATCCCCCCGCAGAGCATCACCCCCGCAGTGCAAAACCCCGGGCCCCCCCAATTCCCCCCGCAGAGCATTTACCCACATTGCAAACCCCCGGGGGGGCCCCCATCCTTTCCCCGCAGAACACACCCACAGTGCACCCAACCCCCCCATCCTCCCTGCAGAGGCAACCCCCAGCAGTACACCCCCGAGCCCTCCCTGCATAGCAACGCCCACAGTTTCACCCAGGCCCCCCCCACCTTTCCCCGCAGATCACACCCAGCAGGGGCCCAACCCCCGGCCCCCGTTCCCCCTGCAGAGCATCACCCCCAGTGCACCCCGGGGCCCCCCATCCTCCCTGCAACATCACCCACAGTCACCCAGGGCCCCCCCATCCCCCGCAGAGCAAACACCCACAGTGCACCCAGGGCCCCCGATCCCCCCTCAGGGGGCATCACCCAGCAGGGCACCCAGAAGGCCCCCCCCCATCCTCCCTTTCAGAGCATCCCCCAAGAGTGCACCCAACCCCCGATCCCCCCTGCAGGAACATCCCCCCCAAAAGTGCACCCCCAATTTCCCCCATCCCCCCTGGGAGACATCACCCAGCCGTGCAAACCCCGAGCCCCCGAACCCCGTGCCCGAGCATCACCCACATTTCATCCCCCCAGAACCCCGATCCCCCTGCCCGAGCATTCCCCGATGCACCCCCCAACCCTCCCTGCAAGCATCACCCACATGCACCCAGATTCCCCCCAAAAAACCCTCAGAGCATCACCCCGCAGTTTTCACCCAGGGCCCCCCAACCTCCCTGGGAGACATCACCCAGCAGTGCACCCAGGGCCCCCGAAACCTCCATTTCAGAGCATCACCCATAGTGCAAACCCCGAGCCCCCCAAACCCCCCTGCAAGCATCGCCCCGCAGTGCAAACCCAAAGGGCCCCCCCCCCCATCCTCCCTGCAGAGATCCCCCCCACAAATACAAACCCCGAGCCCCCGATCCTCCCTGCAGAGCATCCCCCCATTTCACGCAGACCCCCAACCCCCTGCAGAGCATCCCCCAGCAATTTCACCCAGAAACCCCCCCCCGTCCTCCCTGCAGGGGCCCCACCCAGCATTTCACCCAGGGGCCCCCCCCATTTTTCCCCCCGCCGAGCAAACACCCAGCAGGCAAACCCAAAAGCCCCCCGGGTCCTCCCTCAGACATCCCCCAGCAGTGCACCCCAACCCCCGATTCTCTTTGCAGGCATCACCCAGCAGTTTCACCCAGGCCCCCCCCATTTCCCCCCTGCAGAGCAAACACCCAGCGTGTAACCCCCGGGCCCCCGACCTCCCCCCCAGAACAACACCCAGTAAGGGGCAAACCCCGAGCCCCCATCCCCTTTCCGCAGGGGCATCACCCAGCAGTCACCCCAAAACCCCCCCCACCTTCCTTCAAGCATCACCCAGCAGAGCCCCCGACCTCCCTGCAGAGATTCCCCCCGCAAAAGCCCCCGACCCCCCCCCAGACATCCCCCCGCAGAGCCCCCCATCCTTCCTGCAGGGGCATCACCCAGCAAACCCCCCATCCCCGCAGACATCCCCCAAACAAGCCCCCGATCCTCCCTGCTGAGCATCACCCAGCAGAGCCCCCGATCCTCCCTGCAGAGCATCCCCCAGCAGAGCCCCGGATCCTTCCTGCAGAGCATCACCCAGCAGAAAACCCCCCGAAACCTCCCCTTTCAGACATCCCCCAGCAGTGCAAACCCGGGCCCCCATTCTCCCCAGAGCAATTTTCTCCTATTTTAGCAGTTCCCCTCCGCAGGCAGCTCTCAACGCCCTGGCCCCCCCCTTTCTTAGGTTTGGGCACGGGGGGGGGTTGGGGGGGGGGACGTCACTGGCTCCCTCCGCCGTCCAGGAAGCGGCCGCAGTCCTCTCCGGGGAGCGCTGCAGGTGAGTGCCCGGCTCATGAATATTCATGAGCGCTGACAGTGCGGGGGGAGGAGTCATCTCACACCTCAGGGATGCAGGGGCGGATTCTGCCCTTTAATACATGGAGACAGTTCCGGGCGTGGATGTGTCAGGGCCGCCCCAGCAGACGAGGTTCTTGCTCCCCCATGAAGCTTCGCCTCTGTTTATGGCACATCTCCATTGCAGCAGGGTACCTAGTATTCAGGCTGCCAGGCAGGAGCTTCAAGGGGCTGTCCATGCGGTTCCTATGGGTTGGGACGGTCATGTGTTTGTTGTCTGCCTGTCCCGTAGTGATGACATCACGTCCATGGTCACGTCAGCTGCAGGCAGGGATGGCAGAGGCTGCAGTGACCCCTGGGTGTGTTGTCATCGGCTGCTGCAGCTTCAGGGCTCCTCTGTAGAACAGTCCCAAGCGCTGGCTGTTTGTTTAGGAAAGTCTGATCTCCCTTTAAGAAGCCTGGTCGCTGTGGGCGGAGCCTCGTTGTCCTCCATCAGCCGGCACCCACATATGCCACAGGATCCCCATAACTGTGTCCCCCCCCCACCAGACCTCCCCTCCCCCCATGACCTGACACCTTCTACAGGATCCCCATAACTGTGTGATAGGAGCAGGTCTGAGGATCCTGCCCGAGTCCCCATCAGACCTCCCCCTCCCCCCATGACCTGACACCTTCTACAGGATCACCATAACAGTGTGATAGGAGCAGGTCTGAGGATCCTGCCCGAGTCCCCATCAGACCTAACACTCCCCCCATGACCTGACACCTTCTACAGGATCCCCATAACTGTGTGATAGGAGCAGGTCTGAGGATCCGCCCGAGTCCCATCAGACCTCCCCCCTCCCCCATGACCTGACACCTCTCGGATCCCCATAAAACTGTGTGATAGGAGCTGGTCTGAGGATCCTATGCCCAGATCCCCATCAAGTCCCATAACCACTCCCCCCATGACCTGACACCTTCTACAGGATCCCCATAACTGTGTGATAGGAGCAGGTCTGAGGATCCTGCCCCTGCGTCCCCATCAGACCTCCCCTCCCCCCATGACCTGACCCGTTCTACAACAAAAACCTCCGCAGAACAAAGGAGCACGCGGAGCGTTTCTGCGCATTCAGTACAGAAACACGTGGGTGACTCAGAATCACTGGAGCTCGTGCACCGCAGGCAGATGGACTACACCCCACAGGCCCCACTAATCAGCCAAGCTCTATTCCGTTTGGGGTCACCCCACACATTAAGGTCCTTTCTCCACCATCAAGATTTTGCCTCCTTGCCTTTCACTATTCGGAACTTTGTATTTTTTCAGTGCCGCAGTTGTATGAAGACAAAGATCTATACTGGAGAAGTTGTGCTTTTTGGAGCTCAGTTGAGTTTACATATAAATGCAGAATTTTATGTTTTTCTTTTAATTATTTCAGACTAATGAACCTGTTAGATGAATTCTACATGATATCATGGTCGTTTGGAGATTTAATGTTTTTTTTGTGTAGGAACAATAATTTTGTTAAATATTGATTTTTATTTTATTTATTTTCTACACTTTTTTATGTTTTACTTTTTCTATAATCCCATGAAGGGATAACTTGTACAATTTTTTTTTTTTTACATTTTTTTTTTAACGCTTCGTAATGTATTAGCATATTCACATATGCTAATACATTACAATCTGTGTCAGTCTGACACAGGCAGCAGTCAGGGCAGCACACTGTCTGCCCTGACTGCAGGTTTCCTATACAGACTTCCCTGGGGCTGACTGTACAGACATTCTCCAGGCTCCATTGGGTCACTAGGAGTCCCGATCACCCAACCCCTTGATCACGGGTGTCAAACTGCGGCCCTTCAGCTGTTGGGAAACTACAACTCCCATCATGCCCACTGTTATAGATTATACAAATGCATGGGAGTTGTAGTTTCCCAACAGCTGGAGGGCCGCAGTTTGACACCCCTGCCTTTGATTATGCTGTGGTCATGGACCGCGGCAATCGCAGGGTTAAGCGCTGGGGATTGGAGGTTTCCTCTGCTTCCCGGCACTTACAGAGACTGTTCCAGGAACATGGATAGGGCACCTGAGCCCTATAACTCCACTTTGTGCAGCGACATTTTGCGGCGCCCACCGTCTATTGTCGTTAAGGAGTTAAAGGGGTTTTCCTAGGCGTTCACACAACAGCCTTTGGTTGGGACAGGTTTTTATTATAATTTATTAAAAAAACAAAAAACACTATTTGCCCCTAAAGTTGACATTTCTACAGTGTTCTCCGCCCACCCCCCTGGTGACATCATGTCCATGTTTATGTGACTCTACAACCAATCACCAGCCTCATTAGTGACCGGTTGTATATGCAGGAAGAGAGCACCAAGGCTGCAGTGTCCTGTGAACCATGGACGCGCTGTTCTCTGCATCTTTGGGGGGGCGGGGGGGTGAGTTCATCCACCAATCTTGTGAAAAATCTCTGATAGCTCCGAAACATGGTTGGTCATCATATGTGGGTAGGTCTTCTGCTGCTCTCCAGAAGCTGACGCTGGTGTTACAATGCGAGGGCCGTGATCTGTCGCCCAAAACTTCTATTGGAACTGCCATAAATGTCTGAAAGATGTGGCTCCCACTTCTCGGCTCAGCACCTGTCTCAGGAATGGGCCTCCGACGTCCTTATGCCAAGGCAGAGGTGGCCAGGATTATGGAACAAGCTGAGCCGGCTGATCTGGGCAGTTTCAGTATCTCCTAGAAGTAAATGGGAACAGCCGCTCATCCCAGCCCACCACATTCTGATGGGCAGTCTCATGTCGGCCATTATTTGCCACAATGGGAGTAGCCCCTTACAGATGTGGCCTAGACTCCCTAAAATGTGGGTGAAAGAGAGAAGACCTGGGTCGCTCAGGTTAGTTCTCACAAGATGAGAGAAGATTCAGTTGAGGGGGAGTCTTATATGTCTACACAGCAAATATTAAAATGGCGCCCAAAATCCGATGGCATTTTAACTTCGCTGCGTTTTTTGGTTCGGGTTTGTACTAAAAACCACAGTTGGTTTTCGGCTTTCCCGCCGACCCGTTATATTGACTGTATGGGAATCCGGCAGAAGATAGAACGTTCTATAAGCCGGCGGTTTAGAGATCTTACAGTAGAAAATCTGAGCTGCGTAGACTACAGCACAGATTTTCTATTGTAGTCTATGGGCACTGGTTACAGTTGGATTTTTGCAGATTCTAAATACGCTTAAAGGGGTTTTGCCACAAAGTAAAATTGATGTGGGAAGCTTGCAAATTAAATAACAAACATTTTCCCCATTCATCATTATTAAAAATTCTGGGCCGTTTTTGTTTTAGCTGCCCTTTAGTGATACATTGTTTACAGCTCATCTCCAGGGGATATGACCAGGGCTGAGAGCTCCTCAGTCCTGGTCAGACATGCTCAGACATCACCTCTCCTCTCAGGCAGCTACTGAGTGTTCAAACCCCAGGAGCTGTCACTCCATTCCTGTCCTCTATGCTCCTTAGTAATTAGTCAAACAGTGCAAATAAATAAAAAAGGAATCTCAATGAGGTCTGTGCATTGATAAAGAGGAAAAAAAAATCCAAAAGTTTGGTTCCTACAGGGATTTGAACCTAGGACCCTTGTGCCTGGAGGCAAAAACTTTACTTCTCAGCTACTCACAATGCTTTACATAAACAGACATTTCTTTGACTAGAGACAGGAAAGGCCTGGTGATGTCATCCTACTGGGTCACAGGATATGCAATTCAAACAAATCACACACGCCCCCTTCTGAGCACACAGAGCTGAAGAGCTGGATACAGGAGGTATGAGATGAGATTGTGGCAAAACCCCTTTTAGAATCCGACTGTAACCTTGTCATGTGTAGACTCGACCTTACTTGGTGATCTTGCTGGGAGCCCCATAACGACCCCTTGAACGAATGTATTTTGAAATGTGGATTTTATACTTATGTTTGTGGCCTTTCTTTTCTGTTTCAATGTAGACTATTATTGCTACATGATTACAAGAGCTGCCCAATACCTGACCCGAACATGGTGGCCAATGATGATGACACCGAAAGGATATTACATGTCACTCTGGAGATCATCTATCTGCTGACTGGCGAGGTGATGCACTTTGCATTATGGGTATCATGGGTTACTATGTTATGACTTGCAGTTTCTTGACTTGTTTCCTAATTTAGGATTATGGCCCTCTGAAGAAATCTGCAGAGGCTGCAATACTTTATACTAGCTCTGGTGTGTCAGGAAGACAAGATAGGAGCCAAAGGAAAATGGTGATGCACAAGAGGGCCCATGAGCAGAAGATCCTGAGCCTCACCAATGAGATCATAGAGCTGCTGACGGGAGAGGTGAGCACTGCTGGGAATGCTGGGATCGCTATGATCGCTATGATGGTGTCTGGATGATGACTAGATCATTGTGTGTCAGGTTCCTCTCAGGTGTCAGGATGTCACTGTCCATCTCTCCATGGAGGAGTGGGAGTATCTACAAGAACACAAGGAACTGTACAAGGACATCATGATAGAAGATACTCAGTCCCTCACATCTCCAGGTAAGAGGAGGTCACATGTCACATGGTATCTGTGGACTGGTGATAAAGTTGCGTTCCAGCACCACCACGATAGATGTATAAAACATGCAAAATTTATTGACGTATATATTTAAAAACATGCACAACTGGTCCATGGTCTGCATGTACCACCTATGAATGGGTCATCTCATGAGAAACATTTATCACCTGTCCTGTGGATGTCACTTTGATAGGGGTTCTGAGCCTTCTGTTCCTTTACATTGCACGGCCACAGTGAGGAAGAGTTTGGAGTAGTGGTCACATCTTATGTCTACAGAATCTCACAACAGTGAGTACACCCCTCACATTTTTGTAAATATTGGATTGTATCTTCTCATAGGACAACACTGAATATATGACACTTTGATAAAATGTAAAGTAGTCAGTGTACAGCTTATCTAACAGTATAAATTTGGTGTGCCCTCAAAGTAACTCAACACAGCCATCAATGTCTAAACCTCTGGCAACACAAGTGAGTACACCCCTAAGTGTAAATGGACAAAATGTGCCCAAAGTGCCAATATTTTGTGTGGCCGCCATTGTTTTCCAGCACTGCCTTAACTCTCTTGGGCATGGAGGTCACTAGAGCTTCACAGGTTGCAGCCTCTGGAATCCTCTTCTCCTCCTCCATGATAACATTACGGAGCTGGTGGATGTTAGAGACCTTGTGCTCCTCCATCTTCCATTTGAGGATGCCCCAAAGATGCACAATAGGGTTTAGGTCTGGAAACAAGCGTAGCCAGTCCAACACCGTTGCCCGCATTTTTTTTTTTTTTTTTTTTAGCAAGGCAGTGGTCATCTTGGAGGTGTATTTGGGGTCATTATCATGTTGGAATACTGTCCTTCAGCCCAGAAGGGTCATGCTCTGTTTCAGTATGTTACAGTACATGTTGACATTCATGGTTCCCTCAATGAACTGTAGCTCCTCACAGCCTGCAGCACTCATGCAGCCCAAAACCATGACACTCCCACCACCATGGTTGACTGTAGGCAAGACACACTTGTCTTTGTACTCCTTACCTGGTTGCTTTAACACACTTTTGACACCATCTTAACCAAATAAGTTTATCTTGGTCTCATCAGATCACAGGACATAGTTCCAGTAAACCATGTCCTTAGGCTGTTTGTCTTCAGCAAACTGTTTTGGGGCTTTCTTGTAAGTGATGTTTAGAAGAAGCTTCCTTCTGGGACGACAGCCATGCAGACCAATTTGATGCAGTGTGCGCTGTATGGTCTGAGCACTGACAGGCTGACCTCCCATCCCTGTATCCTTTACAGCAACGCTGGCAGTATTCGTACATCTATTTTAAAAAGGCAATCTCTGGATATGACGCAGAGAACGTGCATTCAACTTCCGTGGTTGACCATGGCAAGAATCTGTCTTGTTAAATTGCTGAATGGTCTTGGCCACCATCCTGCTGGTTCTTTGCCATGAGGGGCTATGTTGAACTTCAGTGACCAGTATGAGAGCGATAACACCAAATTTACCACACATGCTCCTGACCTGACACCATGGGAAAATGGCAAATTGGGCACAATTTGTCAATTTTTTGCTTAGGGGTCTACTCACTTTTGTTGGCAGTGGTTTAGACATTGATGTCTGTGTGTTGAGTTATTTTGAAGGCACAACACATTTACACTGTTATACAAGCTGTGCACTGACTATTTTACATTGTATCAAAGTGTTATATCTTCACTGTTGACCCATGAAAAGATATAATACAATATTAAGAAAAATTGAGGGGTGTACTCTCTTTTGTGAGATACTGTATGTGGCTGACAAAAACATTTGCGTGCTGGAGATCAGAGTACATCTGTTCAATAGACTTTGTATGGAGCAGCAGATCACATATGTGACCGAAGCCAGGGCCGTTCCTAGGCTAAATTTCACTCCGAGCGAGGTGAAGAAATTTCACCCCCACCCCCCTGTAACATATGGCGCCACATTGCATCACCATAAACCAAAGCCAAAATATACAAAAAGCTTTACCACAATCTGCTACATATAAAACTACTAAATAATAGTCATGCAGTTACCAAATAACACTGCTACACCAACCAGAATCCCAAGGCCACTAAGACCACATATCAAACCAAATAATACCACCACACCATGACCACACATCACCACCATATAGTGACTAAATAATACAAACTGACCATTACTGAATACAAACCATTATACTACAACCTATATTACTGGCATACAGTGTCCATACAGAGATGGATACCAGTTGTACACAGGCTCTGCAGACATATAATTGATTACAGTAAAGTTATATCTAGTGACTCACAGGAGACGTCTCTGAAGAGTTGTTCTCTTTCTCTTCTTCTTCTTTTCCATCTGTCCCAGACGTCATGACGACTACTCCCGACTCTTCACTGTAAAATTTACAAAACAAATATCTTAAGACTCCTCAATTTATCAGCACTTCTCTACCAATTCCTATCTCTATACAAACTCCCCATCTATAGCACCTCATATGGTAGCCATGTAATATGCCCCCTGTAGCCAGTGATGCCTATGTAGTAGCCCCCTGTAGCCAGTTAATGCCCCCCTCTAGCCAATGATGCCCCCATTATAGCCAGGGATGCCCCCCTTGTAGCCAGAACTGCCCCTGTAGCCAGTGATGCCCCCTGTAAGTAATTATAAAATAACAAAAGAAGTACTCACCTCAGTCCGCGCGTCCCGGTCCGGAGCTGCTGAGCGGTGTAAGCAGCGTGACGTCATCACGCTGCTTACACTTTCACGCTGCTCCCAGCTGCCGACCAAGGAGACCCAGCGTCGCAGGAGGCGCGGTGAAAGCCGTGCGCCCCCCTGTGACGCTGATACAGGGGAGGAGTCAGGATGGGAATGATTCCTCCCCGCCTCCTCCCTGTACCAGCAGCTGCTGGCTCTGCGCGACTGTTATAAAACAGCCGCGCAGAGCCAGGGGCGATCCTCCGGACAGGCGAGGTGGACGCCCGCGGCGCCCCCCTCAGGTGAGCGGAGCCTCTGCGCCCCGGGTGACCGCCCGCCTTGCTCGCCCCTAGGAACGGCCCTGACCGAAGCTCTGTGAAAACACCTCTTTACTGTGTGATTTAATGGGGATTTAAGAGAAAGGGACCCCATTGCATAGGTGAGAAATATATTCTCCGGGATAAGCAAAACTACTATTTTAAGCTTTCCTCTTCACCTCCAGGTGCATCGTTGTCATAAAAAAGAACCTTTTGTTGTCTCTGCATGCAAATAGGCTCAAAAAAGCAAGAGGGTGGAGACACTTCTTATATATAGTTACATAACTTGTAAGGCAAAAAAAAAAGGTGATAATCTAGTTCAGTCTATTGTGTTGATCCAGAAGAAGGCAATAACTCTAATGAAGTAGAAGCCAATTGCCCGTTATGGGAAAAAATCCTTACCAACTCCAAACTGGCAATCAGAATAAAGCCCCATATCAGTGACCCTTCTCCAGAATCTTAGTCAGTCTGATACGCCTCACAATTTCCCAATCATAATTCCAGCCAGTCAGGTTTGATTATTTTTCCCTGTAACCAAGGTCTCGGAGCACGGCAGGGATATCTGTCATTTGGTCCTTTGAATCAGGGCTGTGGAGTTGGTAAGCTCAGACTCAAACTCCAATTCCTCAATTTCCCAAACTCCCAGTCTGACTCCCATTACCTCATACATGGTGCAAGTGATAACTTTACTGTAGTAAAATGGTAACATCAGACTTTTTATCACCTTATGATACAATAATCAAGCTATTTAGGTAGAACATACACTGACAAGCAAAAGGGTAACAATGTTTTGAACTTGTGACATATCGGGCTCCTTATCTCACTATTCACTAAAGCTTGGAACATGAGACTCCTTTCATCTTACCAATCTTATACATAAATCTGACTTGATAAGTATTTAGCATTTGCTTAGTTCTGCAGATTCTTTCCTGTAACTGCATTGTTCCTTTTTTTGCTTCTAAAAATCAAAATATAAATTTTTATTATTTTGTTAGTATTTGGGAAATCCACCTTATGGCTTTCAGCACTGCCTGAATCCTTCTGGGCTCTGGATCAGATTCAAGCATCTGTCAACTGAAATCTGATCCCAGGTCTCTTCTACATGTTCCCTATGGTGGTGCAGACTGGACTAGGGTACGAATACAGCTTTTTCTTCAGCTCTACCCACAAGTGTTGGATTGGGTTGAGGTCTTGGGACTGTGGAGGCCAATACAGCAACTCTACTTCATTGTCATTGACCCCTTCCTCCTCCAACCTTGATGTATGCTTCAGGTCGTTGTCCTGCTGGACACTGTCGTCCTTTTCATACATATAGTACTCGAGTGTATGAAGTATCTCATCTTGTAGGACACTCACATAGAGCTCAGCATTGAGGTCACCATCGACCTTAGTCAAGTATCCAACATCTTTGGCTGTGAAACATCCCCCTATCATTAGGCGTCTTTCACCAAACTTGACAGTTCCTTCAATTTCTCGATACATTAGCCCCTTTTCCCTTGATTCTTCCAAACCCATTTGCCCCATCAGAGTCCGGTCTATTGACTTTCATCTCATTGCTCCAAATCACCTGTTTCCAATCTTCCATTTTTCTGACTTTTATTGCCAACTCTTTGCCGACGCTTCTAATGATGAGATTGAAGTCGAGGCTTCTTCCCCTGTTTTCGGGCCATCATTCCAGACCTGTGTAATGCGCCCGGTGCTTGCATGGACGTCTGTGATCTCACTCTTATGAAGCCTACGAGCCGCCTCCACCGCCATGTCTGTTGCGTTAGAACTGATTAGACCTTGTGATGAGCGACTTGATGACTCTGATATTTCCCCTGGACGTCACCTCTTGGCTTCTGAATGGACGGACGGACTTCATTCCATATTCTTCCCGCTGTCAGGGCCTCACATGATGCAGTTTGGCAATTTTTTTGGCCGAGAGACGCTATCGATGAGCTGGATGATGTGATTCTCTTTTCTTGGGGAATCTTCTTCATGGCTGCGTCCGATTCGAACAAGTGACTTTTTGCATGGAAATCAACCTAATAACACACTGAGTTATTAGGAAATGTGAGAACAGGTTGAAATTTGTAGTACAGAAGAAGAAAGATTGTTCCACCACCGGGATCAAAATAGTAACAATACAGTTACAAGAAACTAAGCATATGCTACATAGTTGCAAGTCAAATTTAGCTATAAGATAGCCAAGGTAATTTTCTATAAAATGATGGGAGTCTCACAGTCAAAGCTTTACTGGATGGTAAGATATGGGGCCTGAATGACAAAAGTTCAAAACATTGTTACCCTTTTGTTTGTCTGTGTGAAATATTTTTATTGGTTACAACTTTAGAACACAAAAAACTTTAATAAATTATAAATATGTAAAACGCTGCAGGAAGTGTGTGTGTGTGGGGGGAAGGGGGGCGGTTTTCAACAAAAACGTCCTGAATAACATTTGTGGCGTCTGTGAATTTGTTCTGAGAAATAGTCTCGCCTCCATCAGATCCTTCTTAGATGACCTCAAATCTGATCTCATTATTTCCAGGCTAGAGAACGGCCTCCCTATACTAACTTGGGGGGCAATGCGGTGACCACATGGGCAACATCTCTAACAATAAAGGAATTGCCTTAGGCACAGTCAGGTCTGATGAACGTTTAAACTCTTCTACTTTGAGAGCAAGTAATAAAATTTTGCTGAAATCTGGTCAATGTGTTTGCTATGGGAGTGGAATCTTTTACCCTGCGATAACACTTTGCCTGCTCCATGTCATCCAAATACTTTACAGACTTAAACTCCTCTGAGGCTGAAGATATGGGAGCAGTAGCACTGACGAGACCCAATTCCTCTTGCTCTTGGCAATGTATTGAACTAACTATACCAATTTATCATATATTTTGTTAGTCTGAGTCAGTCCATTTTATAATGACTCCAACTCCACCAAAATAGACAACGACTCCGACTCCACAGCCCTGCTTTGAATACCACAGTCTAAAACCGCAGCATGATAAAAAGGTATTCCCTTGACCGATCAGGTGACTAGGTTTACCAGTACCCGATTAAGCCTGGGGAAAGCCTTTACTGTCACCCCTGGGGACCTAAAACGACCCCAGTGCTATCTGTGTAGTAAGTCTGCTGTTAGGGCACACTGTGTGTTGTCCTAACAGCAGCCTGTGTCATAGGGACACAGAGGTTAATGTATTAGCATACAGGAGTAAGCTAATACAAGTGTGTTATAAAGTTTAAAAACAGTTATGCTTTAATGGGATTAAAAATCACAAAAGTAAACATAAAAGGTGTGCAAAAATTATGAACAAAATAAAATTATTTAATATATACAGTTGAAACCAGAAGTTTACATACACTATATAAAAAGTCACATCTGCAGGTTTTTCTCACTGTCTGACATGAAATCAGAATAAACCTTCCCCGTTTTAGGTCAATTATTATTACCAAAATTATTTATATAAGGCTGTTTTTAAACGCACTTTATTTTTTTTTATTTTAAGAAAAACATAATAATAAAAGAATAAGTCATTTTTATTACTTTCTGCAAAGTCAAAAGTTTCCATACATTTCATTAGTATTTGGTAGCTTTGCCCTTAAACTGTATGACTTGGGTCAAACGTTTTGGATCTCCTTCCACAAGCTTCTCACAATAGTTGGTAGGAATTTTGGCCCCTTCCTCCTGACAGAACTGGTGTAACTGAGCCATGTTTGTAGGTCGCCTCGGTCACACCTGCCTTTTCAACTTTACCCACAAGTTTTCATTAGGACTGAGATCAGGGCTTTGTGATGGCCACTCCAAAACATGGACTTGGTTATCCTTAAGCCACTTTGTAACCAGTTTGGCAGTATGCTTCGGGTCATTGTCTATGTGGAAGATCCATTTCCATCCAAACTTTAATTTCCTGCCTGATGTCTTGAGATGTTGCTTCAGTATTGGCACATAATCTTTCCTCATGATGCCATCTATTTTGTGATGTGCACCAGTCCCTCCTGCAGCAAAACAACCCCACAACATGATGCTGCCACCCCCCGTGTTTCATAGTTGGGATGGAGTTATTAGGCTTCCAAGCTTCTCCCTTTTTCCTCCAAACGTAAGGATGGTCATTATGGCCAAACAGTTCAATCTTAGTTTCGTTCTCTGTTCCTTTGTGCATTTGCAAACAATCTGGCTTTTATATGTTTCTTTTGGAGTAATGGCTTCTTCCTGACAGATAGGCCTTTCAGCCCATGTTGATACAGTACTCGTTTCACCGTGAATAATGACACAACATTACCAGCTTCCGCCAGCATCGTCACAAGGTCTTTTGCTTTTGTTCTTGGGTTGATATGCACATGTCAGCCCAAGCACGTTCATCTCTGAGACACAGAACCTGTTTTGTTCCTGAGTGGAATGAAGGATGGACATTACTATCTTCTTTGTACTTACGTATAATTGTTTGTATAGATGAACGAGGCACCTTCAGGTATCTGGAAATTGCACCCAAGGATGATCCAGACTTGTGCAAGTCCACAATTCTCTTCCTGATATCTTGGCTGATTTCTTTACTTTCCCATGATGTTACACACAAAAGCAGTGTGTTTCTGGTATGAGTTCAAATACTTTCACAGCTGTGTGTCTAACTCCGATGTCACCAATAATCAGAAGCTCTCAAAGACATGACATCATCATATGGGCTGTCCCAAATTGTTTAGAGGCATAGTAATTCTAGTGTATGTAAATTTTTGACTTTGCAGAAAGTAAAAATGGCTTAAAAAATTCTCTCTCATTATTCTGGCATTTGGCAAATATAAATAATTTTAGTTCCAAATTGACCTAAAACTGGTAAGGTTTATTCTGTATTCATGTCAGTGAGAAATACATGCAGATGTGTCTTTTTATATAGTGTATGGAAGCTTTTGCTTTCAACTGTATATATTTCTTTAAAAAAAAAAAATACACAGATATCCTCACAACCCAATAACCTGTAGCATTAAAGGGGTTGTATCATTTCATTAAATGGTCTTCAGAATAAGGGGACAGTGAAAACAAGCAACTTTGCAATTGGATGTCATTAGCAAAGCTGTCCTGTTTTCACAGTCTATACGTAGTGTTTGGATGCTGGCCAGGTAATAAAGATATATACTTTATGTCTTCTTATTTATTAATACATATAAATATATAATGCAAACTTTTATGCTTCGTCTTCAAAACCGTACCATGTATACAAAAATAAGAGCACAGAACACTTAGCTGATTTCAGCAAGTCCTTTCGAGGTAAGTGTGCAGGTCAGCACGCCAGCAAGCCAAACGAGGGAAGGAGCAGAACCCAAGTCGTCCTACATCAGTAGCTGCATGTAGCCAGATCACGCGACGTTTCGGGGGACACGCCCCCTTTCTCAAGCGTGACATCACTTCCAGGAAGGCCGTTCTTATAGTGTCCAACTCAAGGTACATAGTATCTCTATTTTTGCAACATTGTTAACATATTAAATGCTAATATACATATAACACTCACTTAAACAAATACTCTACACGAACACCTACTAACCGACCTACTAATACTAAGGGACCTATACGTGTGCTATACCTATGAAAATTTAACTCTCATATCTATGCTAACTAGTATAGTAAACCTCAGTAATAGTGTATAGACCTAAGAACAATGGGCTACAGGGTGCGGGGTTAACACCTAACGATTATAAAAATACATTCCACTGAAACTTCTTTTAAAAACCCCCTTCGGTGAAAGCGCTTCCAATTTGGCAATCCAGTATATTTTCTCTTCGCAAAAGCTTAATTTTAATCTGTTCAATATCATTCCCTTCTATTTCCTCCAAAACACACCAAGGGAGATCTGCGGCTTTATGTCCCCTTTCAAAGAAATGATTCCCTACCGTAGTTTCTGAGTACCTTTTCTTAATCTCATTTTTAGCTACCTGTTCACACACCTTTCCTTTCTTCCTGTTTCCTTGTTTAAATAGAGGCGAATTGAGTTTTATGTTCATTGATCCTAATGCGGAACCAAACCTCATGTTTGTCTTACATAAAACATGCCACATGGGCACAAATTTAAAGAAAATTACTTTGCTGGTATACATGTGAAAAAGCCCCTAATAGGTTTTATCATAGCCCTGTGTAGGATGTGAGATACATTCACCTCAAATGAACCATGACATTTTTGGCACGATAAACAGGGGTAAGTACCCCTTTCCTCGTATCCAACATTTTTTGTCTAGATGTTTTCTTTTTCAGATCAGAATTGACTATAAAGTTTCCAATCGATTTACCTTTCTGGTACAAAATTTTGGGTAATCTATGAAGAGACCCCAAACTTTGGGCCCCTCTGTATAATGTGCCAATGTTTCTGATTGTTTTTCTTTTTAATTCTGCATGGCAATCATAAACAGATACAAAGCCACTCTATAAATCATTTTTCTGTTTTTTCTTTGAATTTTCGGACTTCACTTCGTGGTAACACCCCAACTTCCTCTCCAATTTTTTGCACCTCCTCTTTACTATATCCATGTGCCACAAATTTCCTCACTAGTTTTTCTTATTTTGATGGTATTCTCTATCTGAATGAGCAAAACGCGTCTAGCACATAAAAATTGGCCCCCTTTGGGGGTCGCTTTTAAATTTCTGCCGGGGCATGTTGGCTTTTCATAAATGTATTGTTTCTGTCTGTCTCTTTGGAATACATTTTTGTCGCAATTAAGCACCCTTCAGTTTAAGTTTTACATCAAGGGAAACTAATGCTTTCCCGATCTTTATGAAAGTGTAATTTAATCAAGGGATGTTTAGAATTAATTTCGTCCAGAAATTCGTTAAAGTATCGTTTCTGTACCAGTCCAAAAGAGACAAACATCATCCACATAGCGGAGCCATAGCTTAATGCAATGGCCCCATCCACTAGGCATGACGTTCATACTCTCGAACTGTTCCATAAAAATATTCGCAAAACTGGGCGCGACAGGAGAAACCCCCTAGAGGTCCCCTGTCGCTGCCCGTAAAAATCCTGTCCAAAAACGGAAGAAAATTTCCTAGTAAGTATAACTTCCAGTAATTCCAGCAGCAACGAAATTTAAGACTGTTGGATATATTTTGCATCCTCCAACAACCTAAACTTACGCATTGATTCCTTCATCTATTGGATTTTGTATAAAGACTCCCTACATCTAGGGTACATAAGAATGTAACATCAGACATGTCAACATTTTCAATTTTGGACAAAAATTCATTAGTATCTTTAAGGCACCTAGGAAGTGGCTTAACTATCCGTTGCAAAAAGCTATCGATGAAAAGGGCTATTGGTGAGAAGACTGACCCAATCCCCGAGACGATAGGTCTTCCGGGGGGGGTCCTTGAGGGATTTATGCACTTTTGGTACTAAGTACAATATAGGTACTCTAGGGAAGTCAACATTTAGGGCTCTAGCTGTTTTATTATCAATTATTCCCTGTGTTTCAGCATTTAAAGGGTGATCTCCTTATCATACATTTAACCTGTTTAGTGGGGTCCACCTGATCTTTCATACACCCCCAAATCATTCAATTGCCTCTCTGCTTCCTCTATATATTTCTTTCTATCCATAATTATAGTAGCTCCCCCCTTATCCGCTTTCTTCACTATTATATCTTGGTCTTCCTTCAATTTCTCTAAAGCTTCCTTCTCATCTTTCGTAAGATTTTTTCTCACATTTTAGCCTTATCTGCCATTTCTCCTGTATCTCCCTTTTCACTAATTCCTGAAATGCTTCAAACATAGTACTAGAGACTTCTGGATCAAATTTGCTGCGCTTATAAATTTTATTAATACTCTGACTACTAGTGTTGAGCGATTGCGTTGGCTATCGAGATCGATCGATATCGATAGCGGCCGACTATCGACTAAGGTTTTTCGAAGTGACATCGATTAGCCGTGACCATTAAAGTCATGGGAAGCAACAAACCTTTATTATTACCCCAAACAAGGCGGGAAAGCTAAAATTTTAACATCCCAACAGTCAAATATACTCTACATCTTGGGCAACACACAGGTTATAAAAGTCACAGAAAAAAAGTCAGACCATTTTTATCCCGTCTTGTACCCCACCTGCCCTTAAAACCCCATCACCCACAAATTTAAAAAGTCCCAAAGCAGATTTTGAACCATCATGTTACTTGAACTGGCATGCATACCTGTCCTGGAACGCAGCATACCCCAAACCGCATGACCCCACATTTAAAAAGGCCGGAAAAAGGGTCTTTTAACCCCCCATTTTAGTTGAACGGACATTGACTGACCCCTGGGGCCCCAGCATGAGCCCCAAACCTGCAAACCCCCCCAAATTTTTTAAAAGTGCCGGGAAAAAGGAGTCTTTCAACCACCATTTAGTTGAACTGGAATTGACTAAAACCGTCCTGGGCCACAGCATACCCAGCCGGAGTTAAGTGGGTCGTGAAAGCCCAGGCTGCGTCCGACATCTATTTAAAACGCAGGTTAAAAAGCCCCGGGAAAACACAGCAAAGAAATCTGCTGCTAAGCAGAGTCGGAAGGGAAGGTAAACTCCAGCCTTCCTCTTTCACAGTCAATACCGGGTACGCTTTTCCCCCCGTATGGGTTTTGGAAACCCAAATTAGCTTTTACTTGGAAAAACTGGTGGTTAATGCTCCTGTTTACAATCCCAAGAGAGCCCTTTTAACTTGGCATTCTTTTTCTCATTTTTACTCAACGTGCTGGAGGAAAATGGTCCCTCTGTACTTTGTTTCTCTGTCCGTGCTCCATACTCCATGTCCTCTGAAAACCAACATCCGTCAAAGTTTTCCTTATACCTTCCCATTTAACAATTCAGAGGAATTTTATTAAACAGCTATATTGTTACATGCAAGTTTTTAGTACTTTAATCTAGAAAACACATTTTTAAAATAGGATGGATCCCACCATGTCTTTTGATTTCTCTTTTTATTTTTTCATGTATAAAATGGTTGTCTCAATACAGGGATTGATAGCTAATGTTAAAGATCTTGCAAAAACAAGTCATTTGGCAATATGTGTACAATTAACAGTGTCTACCTATTCCTGTTTCTGACAGCACCATCACCCATGAGCCAACTCATGACAATGTGAAGACAAATGTCTGTTAGAAAACAACATTATCTAGAATAGACCTGAAGATAGCTGCAAGTACAGCAAAATGCCCCCAAAAATTAAAGCATGACCTTGAGCCACTTTGTCAAATTGTGAAGAACAAATGTCTGTTATAAACAACAATTATATTAGAATAGGACCTGTAGTATAGCTGGCATTTCACATGCAAAAAGCCCCCAAAAATTCAAGCATACCCTTGAGCCACTTTGGTCAATTGTTGAAGAACAAATGTCTGTTAGAAAACAACATATTTTTATAATAGGACCTTTTAGTATTGCTGCATATCAAGCAGCCTGACCCAAAAAATTATAAAAATGCTTCCAGCCACTGTAAAAAATTGTGAGGGAGAAATCGCCACATAGAAGCCAACCCCCCCAACTTTTCAGTACAAAGGAACCATGATTAAGTGCTGTATCCTCACAGATACATGACCCCCAAAAAATATAAATATGAAACTCACAGCCACTATATAAAATTTGTGAGGTAGAAAATGCCACTTAGAAGCCAAATTTCTGTTCCAAAGGACCATAAATAGGAGCTGCATCTCACAGCAACATGACCCCCAAACATTAATAAATAATGACTTTCCACATCTCAGCCACTATTAAAAATTGTGATGGAGAAATGCCACTTAGAAGTCACATTTCTGTTCGCAAAGACCATGATTATTGCTGTAACCTCTCACAGCAACATGACCCAAAAACCATTGACAAATGGCTAAAACTTCTTAAGATAAAAGTGATAAATGGAATACGGTGATTGACAAGAAACCTTGCAGTCTTTTACAGTCTCCTACACAGCAAAACCAGCGAAAATGAACTTGGGGGGATTGGGAAAAGAGAATAAAAATTGCAGTAAGAAATGATCATTTTAAAAAAAAGTTTTCAAGCGGACCATAACTGTTGAAAAGTAATGTGGAAGTAGACTGTGCAACTACACGGTGACCTCGGCAATTGGGGCCACCAACATCATCAGAGATCATGCTGATTCATCTTGATGAAAGTCCAAACGATCCACATTAACAGTGGAAAGCCCGGATGCGTTTGTTCGTAATTACAGCCTCCACTGTTGCTGATGGTTCCGCTCAGATATGACGCTGGCTGCAGGGCAGTTACAAAACCTCTAAGGCGTGACAGCCAGCTCGGGCCATTCGTCCGTTTTGGATACCCAGAAGTGTCTATTGGGACCGGTAAACATGCAAAAACAATCGGTGATGAGACCAGATAGTCGTGCACCATGATCTTAAGCATGATCACTTGTGTTGGATGTTGCCCTGCTTGCATGCGTTGGTGAGGTGTAAACAAAGATTGCCAGAGGTCACCCATTAGCCTTCTGCCACCTTGCCTGCTGGCTGCCGCTGGAAACGCCTACTTGCACTCTACTGCTGTCACATCTGCTGAAGTTGTTCCCCGCGTGACATTTGGGAACGTGAAGCAGACGCAACAGATGTCTCCATTGATCAATCAGCAAGTCTCCATTTCCTGCATTTTACTCTCTATTAGGGTGGTGGAAGGAAAGTGCGAGTTTAATTTGTACCCGGGGATCCATGAGGTGGCCACCCAAAACTGTTGTTCATTTTGATGGCCTTAAGCGGGGATCATTTTTTGGGGAAAAATGGAGCTCCAAGCACCATGTGAGAGAGGGAAACCTTGTTTTCCCAAAGCCTCTGGGTCGAGGGCACTACAAACTGATCTCCTCATCTTCCTCCTCCCCCCAAAATTCGCGCAACCTTTTTCCAAAGGCAAACGTCGTACATCGGTTCTAAATACCCTCCTCCTCCCCCTCCTCCTCCTCCGCTGCCCCCGGGCACGCTTCAACACAGCCCTGATTTCCCTAATGATGCCCGAGAGCTAGGGGCCGCCTTCACTAGCTCGGACCCCGAACCACTCCAATGAAGACCATAAAAATGTGAAACTTCGGCTTGTGGATTTTAGAGAGAAAGGCTCCGTGTCCGACGGTCCGCTCCTCTCCCGCTGGCGGGACCCGTTTTTTAAAAGTGTCCAACACGTTCCAGAACAAAAATCACCACAATGCTCTCTGACAAGGGCATTGTCCGCACTACCATTTTGGGGGCTTCTTTTTCAAAAGGCAAGGATGTGCAGACCTTTTACCGCCTCCCCTCTCGGTGGTTCAACACCCCGAGTCCCCTACCGCTGCTTTTTAGGCCATGTTTCACTTCGAAATTTTGCGAAATGGCTTTTGCGCGGGCTGCCAATCGCTGGGGGCATGTGGAGGGGGAATTCCAGTGTTTTTGCCACTCAAAAATGAAACCTTTTAAACGGGGAGGCCGACAAACCTGCAAAGCGGGCCAGGCGGGAGGGAAACAGGGTGCAACGGGGGAAAATTTGCGAATTTCAGACCTCACCCCTTCCCTTCAGCAGGCAGTCCAGCCCCGGGGTGGGTTTTCTTTAAAAATTTTTCTGGCCCGAAAATTTTTTCATGACATGTGCCGGGCAAGGGATGGGGCTCCACCCCAACCGATCTTAAGGCGCCAGAAATTTTCAACGTTTCCTTTACCCCCACCCCCTTGCCGGGCCCCAAAAGGGTTTCTTTTTCCCCCAGCCCGGGCGCTCGGGCTCTTTGCTTAGAAGCCGCCCAAACCAGCTCCTGACCTGTGGTGGAAACGGTCCCCCAAAAGGCAGTTTAAAATTCAACACGGCCTGGGGGCCCCTCTGGAAACGTAAAGCCCCAAGCCCTTTGGGGGAAAGACCTTTCCCCCTCCCGCGGTTTTGAAGGGGCGGGCCAGGCCCCTTTAGAGCCCCGCCCCCCCCGGGAGACACCACCCAGCTCCCCATTTGGGGGCTGCCCACAGAGATATAGGGGCCCTTTGGCCCCGTGCTTACTACCCCAATGTGTCGGGGGGTTTGAGAAGGACTTTTCCGGACAAATGCAGAAAAACGCGCTTAAAAATTTTAGATGAGCCCGTGGCGGGGCCCGGGGCAGGGAGGGTTTTTCCCGGCAAAAAAATGCCTGCTGGGCATCGGTATTGGGGGCCCAGGCGGGGGGCCATGACTTTGGCGGAACCCATCCTGTTTTCCACCAACAAAGGAAAAACTTTTCCAAGGCCAAAAGCCGGCAATGCCGACTTTTCGGGCTTTGGCTTTAGGATGTTGGGGGTTTAAAAGGGTTTTTTCTTCTCCCAAAACCCTGGAAGACAAAAGGGCGGGGCTGCTAGACTGGCCGCGGGAAAGGGGCGGGGCGGTTCTTCAAACCGGAAGGAGAAGGGGTAGGAGGGTTTCTCTGGGGTGCACGGGACAAGGGGGGCGCCCGGGGGAAAGGCTAAAGGGCGGAGGCTGACCCTGAACATGAACCGGAAGACTTTGGGCGGGCTGAAACGCTTGGGTGGGGGCCGGAGGGGGAGGAGGGGGAAAGAAAAAGAGGGTTGCCCAGGGGTTTAGGGGCCCCGGGCCCCGGTCCGGGCCCTTTTTTTGGGCCAAGTGTTCCCTTTCCAAATTTCCAACCATGCTTTTCGCTGATGTTACTAGACATGTTTGGTGGGGGTTTAACCATTTAAAGGGTTTTTTGGGCCTCTATTTAAAGTTTTTACGGAAAAAGGCCCGGCAATGACTTTGGGCTGGGTAATCAGAGGCTTGCTCAAAGAAGGCCCGGGCTTAGGGGTCCTGGACCTTTTTAAAGGGCGATAACGAGAGCGGGGTTTGCGCTGCCCCGGGGGGGGAAAATCAGGGGGGGGGGGGGGGGGGGGGGGGGATCACGGACTTCTGCAAACCCGCCCTCCCCCCTTTTTGGGGCGGGCCCCGTATTACACAACCCCATCGTCTTCCCCCTTTTGTCCACTGATAAAAGCGTTTGGGCAATAAAATTCTCCCGGAAAAAAACCCAGGGTCCGCAATGTCGTCATCATCATCATAAACAACACAGTGACTTGTCGCCTGACTTTCGCATCCAAAAGGGCTGCGGCTACAAGAAAAGGGGCACGGGCAAGGCGTTGCCACCGCCCGGGATTTTTCGTTTTCCCGGGTTTTTCCTTTCCACCTCCCTGATGGCATCAAAAGGGGCGTCGGGAGCAACTAAATCTTCCTTTTTGATTTTTTAACCCAAGCGTTCGACCCCAACCCCCCTTTTTTCAAAAAAAGAGGTCTTCAGAAAAATGGATTACCAACAGTGGGGGGTACACGTTTTTACATTTTGGGTTTCTTCATTTTGAGGGAATTCTGAAAAGGCTGAGGGACGACATTTGGGGGCCGGACTGCGAGGAAAGGAGGTAAACTGCTAGATGCGGGTTGGGCATTAACCCTAAAAGGACAGGGGGGACGATGTTCTTTTACTTAAAATTCCCCGGGCCCTGACCCGCGATGACAGGCCTGAGGGTCCTGCAACGGGACAAACCCGGGCATGCTGTTTCGCCACACTGGAAGGGGGCACCTTCTCTCTACCCCCTACCCCCAAATTGCTACCCCCCCTTTTTCTCGTTTTCCCAACCTGAAATTTCGCTCCGGGTTCTAAAAAAAAAAATTTTGAGAAGGTATGGAATAGTTTTTGGAAAGTCTCAAAATTAAAAAAAACGGCAAATCACAGCTTTTCCCAAATTCCCTCAATAAAAAACCAAAATTTGCTGGTTTCCCAAATTTTAACTGCGGGGTGCCCTATCAAAAAATTTGAACTGGGAAAAAAGCCCCAAAAAAAAACCCGTAACTGTTATTTTTTTGGAAATAAAAAAGGGTTTTTTTTTGCACCTTTAAATTCCCCTGTGGTAATTTATAAAAATTGCTGTTTTAAAAATTTTACTAGAGCTGCTCAATGAACCGTGCGGGGGTGCAAAATCAAAAAACACGTAACTGTTTTTTTTTTGATATAATAAACGTAATTTTTTTTCACCTTTTCCCAATTTTACCCCGTGGTGAATATAAATTCGTTTTTAAAAAATTTAAAGTAGATTCCCCCGCAATAACAGTGCTGGGTGCCCCAAAAATCAAAAAAACCCCGTAACTGGATGTTTCCGAAAGATACACGGTATTTTTTCAACAAAAAACCTGTGCTGACTAAAAAGATTGCTGGATTGGGAATTTAATTCAAGGGGGGATAAAAACAACAAATCACAGGGGTTTTAAAGGGGAAAATTGAAAAACCAAAACTGAAATGTTTTACGATAAAAAAGGGGAAATTATGGGGAGCTAACAAAAGACCTCAAATTTACCCAGAAATGTGTTTTTCCAAATAAAATTTTTAAAGGGTGCCCCAATATCCAGGAAAAAATTTTAATAGCAAACTGTTTTAATAATAAAGATATTCCACTAAAAAAGTCTACCCCTAAGTCCCTTGGGGAACTTTATCCAAGTTCTTTAAAAGATTTGAGCTTGGGCGTTTTTCGCCCCGGGGGCCCCCCCCCCCCTCCCCCCCCGGAATTTTAACCCGCGGTAGATGCTGCTTTAAAAAATTTTCTACAACTACAAAATCTTCAAAACCTTTAAACTAAAATAAATTTGGGAAAGGGTCACAGCTAATAGTAGAGGTTTTTTTCTGTGCAAAAATAGACTAATTTCCTGAGCTGTTTGGCCCCAGGCAAGGGGCAGGTCCAAACCCTAAGAACGCTGAGAGACAGAAAGGGTGAAACAAAACCGTTTTTAGTAAAACCCAGGGCCCGTGTTTTTTCCCGCCAAAACGCAAAACCCTAAAAACAAACCCCGTCATGACGTTGCACACACCCTCTCAAACCCCGCCCTCATTCTGTAATCTGATTTGCTTTGGCCCGCCAAAATGACAGGAAGCGCCGAAAAAAGGGGCCATCTTTAAAAAAGATGCACAGAATTTTAAACCCTTAAAAAACCATGATCTGGGGATTTCGAACACCATAAAAACCTTGCCCCATTCAACTTTTTTCGATAAAAATCCTCAAAACTACTTTACCCACCTCCAAACCCCCTTTCCCGAAAAACATTTTTAGTCTTAAATTTTTTGACAAAATTTTAAAATTCAACCTGGGAAAAACAAAAAAAAAACCTGGCAACGGGGAATAAAATTTAAACCCCCTTTTTCACCACTTTATATGCATTTCTTTTTAGAATTTTTTGAGGAAATATTGATGGGAAGTTCCCTAATTTTTTTCTTGTATTCCTCTTGGGCTTTTTTTTTTGATCCGGTATTTTCTTCTGATTTGGGGCCCCCCTGTTGGGTTTAAACGCAAGATCTTTTTTTTGATTCACCACTCAGATTCAGGGGGAATTTGTGTCCGAATTTTGGGTCAAATTTTCATGAAACGATTTTGGTGAAAAAAAAACAAATGATCTTCATCTACAAAGGGAAAAAAACCAGGGGTCCCCAACCCTTTTTTTAAAGGGGAAATGGGGAAAGCAGAAACAAAAAGTTTGGGGGGCCCAAAAAAAAGAAAAAAAAAAAACCCCCCCCTTAAAAAACCCCCCCATTTTAAAAACAAAGCCCAAAGGAAAAACAAAGAAGAAAAATTTAAAGGGAAATTGCCATCCCAAAATTTCCCTAAAACTTGAAGGGAAAAGCAAATTAAAATGGTGAACAAAGGGGGATAAATTTTATACCCAACCATGTCCCGGACTTTTTTTGATTTTCAGGGTTTAAAATTTTTTTTAATTTTCGAAAAAAAGACTGAAAAAGTTTTTTTGGGAAAAGGAGGTTGGGGGAATTCAAGTATTTAAAAAAAATTTATAAGCGCAGCAAATTTGAACCAGAAGTCTCTAGTACTATTTTGGGAAACATTTCAAAAAATTAGTGGGAAAAAGGGGGAAAACAGGAGGAAAAAGGGAGATTAAGCTAAAAAAAAGGAGAAAAAATCATACAAAATGAGAAGGAACTTTA
>JAODAL010016876.1:0-79377 GCA_025379985.1 Phyllomedusa bahiana
ATTGTCTTGTAGCGACAGGTTAAATGGTTTTGAAAGTTACAGTCAACATTACATGTGAACAGCCCTCATTCCCTTAAGTAGTGCCTCCAATTTTACTAAGTGACAGAAAAGTGACCCCCAAAAGCACAAAAATTTGTAGGGGGGGATACCATCATTGCGCAGTTTAACGGTGCTGCCAAAAGACTTAAAAAAGGGCCCTAGGAAAACATTTCTCCGCCCAACCAGATATCGTAACGAATATGGTACTCTTATCAGTTAAAATGACATGTTTTATGTGTAAACTTATTTTTTATTTTTAAATTAATAAAAAAATGGAAATGGGCAAGGGGGGCGCAAGTCCCGCAGGAAATTTTCTAAAAACAAAAATCTTATTGTAATTTTCCATAGGTTTGAAAAAATGTAACTTTGTTTGTGTTATACTTTTTTATTTTTTGGGTTTTTTTTTGGGGGCATTTTTGGCGTTCAAAAAAAAATTTTTAAAAAGAAAACCACTGATTTCACGGAAATGCTTTGCTCCAATGTCTCTCCCCCTCCATTTCACCCCCAGGGGATCATGTGGCCGGGGAGATGTAGTCCAGTTCATCCTCTCCCCAGACGATTTTTCAGATCTGTTCAGGACATAAAGCAGTGGAATGACGTTATTCACCCCTTTTGTCCTGGCGAGCAAATAAGTGGCCTCTCGAATGGGCCTCAAAAAGGCTTTGTCAGCATGAGTGCCATGGCTGCTCAAAGTTAAAAGGGGAGTACTTGTCCCCCCTGGATCAAAAAAAAAGTTAATGGCCTTTCTTGTTAATACAGTGGTCCAACATGGAGGTGGGATTCCAACGGGTGGAAACACGTATCAAGTGTGTTGGGGGAGGCGTTTGCTGCGCAACTCGAGGAGGAGTTCCTGGCTTTGTAAAAAAATGTGAAGTGCATGACGTTTCCTGGCCTTTTCAGAATTTCTGAAAATCGGTGGAAGACTTCAGGGAACCCTTTTCACAACCGATTTAAAAAACATGCGCCATGCGGGCGCAAAGGACCAAACCCTCCCCGGTGCAGCGCGGACACCCTGTTCCTCCCAAATTTTCCATCACCATGGTTCCAATTTGCAGTTGGGCGGGGGAAAGCCCACAACGAATTTTTTTGTGCATGACGCGGAGTTCCCCCCCTGTGTGACTTTTTTTGGGCGAGGGGAAAACAGGGTGTAGACTGCGTGACACCGCTGTGCCCTCACTGTGGTTTGTGGGGATACTTGTGGGGCTGAATGGTGGGGGTGGTGGAGGAGGAAGAGGCGGACAGTGGCGAGGACCCGCAGTTTGACAACGTGGAGGGAAAGAAAGCGGCTTTCCCCTGTCCAAGTTGTTTGGTGTGCCTGGGCCGGAAGCCCTTTCCCCACCCAGGGGCCTTTTAAAGGAAGTTGGCCCTGCCCATAGTACAGGCTCCAGACGTCCGCGCTGCCGTGACCTTGGAAACAAACGATAACCCAAAGGGAAAGGGCCCCCCCTTTTGTTTACTTTTTATGAAGTGTGTATGCCTTTTTGGAAAAGAAATTACGGTTGGAACTCTCCATCTGGTGGCAAAATCCATTAGTTTTGAAGGTGCAGGTCCCCCATTTGGAAAGAAGGGACTACGTACCAAAAATTTGGACGGGCCGGTCAGGTGCCCCTTGGTGGTTGGATGCATACTTTGTCTTTTGCAATCGCCTCGTGAAGATGTGGCCCCCTGAGTAGCGGGGGAGAGGAGCATTGGATGGGGGATTTGTCAAAGAGAAACAGCTCCCCTTTTGCAGGGTGGGGGAGCCTTGACTGGCTGCAATGGCATGGTGCCCCTGGCCCCTGCTGCTGTTGCTGCGGGCAGGATGGCCCCCCACATTGGCTACGTTTCTCCCAGGCCAGGTGGTGAAGCTGCTTTTGTTGGCCCCGGGGCCCTGGTGCCAAAAAGTTAGCTCCCTGGCCCCGCTCCACTTTTTGCCCCCAGATTTACTATCCTATTCGGTCCTCCGGTGTTTAGCAAAGAATGCACACCTCCGAGTATCGGATTTTACCGCCCCGCTGCATGAGTGACTACAATCGCCCCTGCTCGCTGAGCCCCCGTGCCCCCTACTTTCTTGGACCTCGAAACGGGTTTTTTTACCCCGTGGCCCTTGGATCCCGACCTCACACTGCTGCTCCCCGCTGATCACGGCCACAACCACTTGCTGGCTGCGCCCCTGCCTGACGGCAGCTTTTAAACCCCTTTTTCCTGACGATGTGAAGCCCTTTTCCCCCACGCGGCTCCCAAAGGCGGTCGGTACTCATATTATTTGTGTTTCATCGTCATGTGTCCTCACACGGTCTTGCTATGCAGAGGCTGACCCCTCAAAACATGCTTCCATGCCACTTCAAATCTATACTTTGCCGCCTACTGCAGAAAAGGGGATTTGGCCCCATTTTTCGCTGCCAAGTAGTGCTGACTGCCCCTCCAAAATTGTTCATCCTCGATATAGTGGCCCTGACCCGACCACATAGTGATCTTTTGGCTGGGGAGGGAAGGGACAAGGGGGGGTTTGAGGAAGGTGGGGCCGTGACCCGCTCCGGGCCACCCAACAAAAAGGGTTTTTGTGTCTGATTTCCCACGACTCTTGGCTGGGGTTGTCAGATGTCATTGGGAGGAAGTGGGGGGCCCTAGTCAACCAATCAAGAACCTGGGGTTGTAGTCAGCCACGGCCGCTAATTTGACGCGGCAGTTGGGGCCCTAGGTGACCCTGCTGCGACGTCCCCTTTGCTGTGCTGCGACCTGGCCGGGAAAATGTTTGTGCCTTCCCACTCGGGTGAAGACCCTGCCACCTCTTGTTGGGTCTGTTTGTTCTAAAATGTCAGCCCTTTTTTGATAAAGATATCTGATATGTAAATAACACCCTTTTTTTGACTCCAAATAAACCCCTAAAAGCTTGGGGTAACCTTGGATAAAAATTGCGCCCCCAACAAATGGGGCAGGAAAAAAAGACTTGTATGTGCTTTTAAAAAAACTCTGTGTATTTTATGAATATAAAAGCCAAAGGTTTAAATTTTTCCCTTGGTTGAATTTGTACAGAATTTCTTTGTGGCGGTGAAAAAAGAAAGTTTTTTTACAAAGTACAACTGCAGAACAACGCTTAATTAACCCCTGGTGAAATTTTCGCAAAAAGAATTGAGCAACCCCCCAAAACTAGGCTTTGTAGGTGTTAAAATGGCGTTTTTTTAACGCTACAAAAAAGAGAAAAAAATTTTAACTAACCTTCGTTTGTGAATTATGACAGGAAAAATGTATTTTTTGGCGGTGAAAAAGCGGTTTCTTTTTGTCCCACAGTTGCAGAACAAAGCTTAATTTAACCCCGGATGTAAAAATTTCGCAAAAAAAATTGGCAGCCAAAAATGGGTATTTGTATTGTTTAAAAAAACTGTTTTCTTTAAATGAATACAACGGGAAAATGGCTTTTGATCCCATTGGTATTGAATGGTGTTGAGCAGATAAACATTAAAAAAGTATATGCAGCTTTCACTGGCGCACACTGGTTTTAGTTCAATTCCCCACAAAATTTAGAAATAGAAGTTTTAAAAGGGAAACAGTCTTGAGACAAGTGGACAACCCACAAAACCTTATAAAAAAACAGTTTTCAGTAAGGCTATCAAAGCAGCCCCGGGAGCACTTCCCCGATCAGTACAGTGAGGGGTTATTTTTTATCCGCGTCGCCCCGGCTTTTTGTGCGGTGACGTAAAAGAATCCGCCGGTCTTGATTTGGGTTCATCTCTGCCCAAAAGTCATGGCTTGCCCTTCTTCCCCCCGGTGCTTTTTCCCCCCTGTGCCAGGCTTTGCAGCATTTTATAATCAAAGCCCTTCGTTGACCCCAAATACCCCCAAAATTCGACTTCGTTTGAACGAAGTTTTCCTGAAATTTAAAGAATTCCACTTCGTTAAATCAATTCGCCTCTTAATGATTCCAATATTGTTCCGGTGCTGCTGCTGTTAAATCCCGGGATCACATTGTGGGCGTGGATGTAACGTTACTGTAATTAGTTATATGTGTGCAGAAAACCTGTGTATAACTGCTATATACCATTGTATGTGGCATATTGGTTTATAGTTTAATGGGTTTTTTATCAGTAATGGCTGAAAGTATTTTCTTTCCTACGGGTTTTGATATGTGGTGGTATTATTTAGTCACTATATGGTGATGATATGTGATGGTATTATTCAGTCACTACACCATGTGGTGGTGATATGTGGTCATGATGTGGCGGCATTTGGTTTTAGTTGATTACTGGTAATATTGTCCTTAGGATTCTGGTTTTGTGTAGCAGTGTTATCTGGCAACTAAATGACTATTATTTAGTTGTTTTGTACTTAAAACGTTATGTAATAGCTTTTTGTATATTTTTATCTAAATAAAATGTATCATTTGAATAGGGGGACCTATATTTCTAGACCTTGTATGTTTTCTTAGTACCCACTGTGTGATGGTAACCAGGGCTGTGGAGTCGGCAAGCCAAAGCCCCGACTCCTGACTCCCTCATACATAGCGCATGTTTAAGTGATAACTTTACTGTAGTAAAATGGTAACATCAGGCTGTTTACCACCTTGTGATACAATAATCAAACTATTTACGTAGAACAGACACTTACAAGTAAAAGGGTAACAATGTGTTGATCTTTTGAACACTTGTGGGTAGAGTTGAAGAAAAAGCTGTATTTGTATCCAAGTCCAGTCTGCACCAACATTAGGAATGTGTAGAAGAGACCTGGGATCAGTTTTTGGTCAAGATGTGCTTGAATCTGATTCAGAGCCCAGAAGGATTCAGGCAGTATTGAAAACCAAAAGGTGGATTTCCTAAATACTAACAAAATAATAAAAACTAACATTTTTATTTTTAGGAGCAAAATTGTAACTAAGCAGATGCTAAATACTTGCAAGTCAAATTTATGTATAATATGGGTCAGATGATTGTATATACAATTACAGTAGCCTCATGTACAAAGCTGTAGTGGATGGTGAGATATGGAGCCTGAAAGTCACAAGTTCAAACCATTGTTACCCTTTTGCTTGTCAGTTTAAAATATATTTATTGGACATGACTTTAGGACACAAAAAAATTGTAAATATGCAAAACACTGCAGGAACATTTGTGGCGTCTCTGAATTTGTTCTGAGAAATAGTATTGCCTCCATCAGATCCTGCATACATGACCTCACATCTGTTCTCATTATTTCCAGGATAGAGAACGGCCTCTCTACACTAACTTGGGTTGGTGGCAAAGCGGTGACCACAGGGGCAACATCTCTAACAATGTCAGGTTATAAAGGAACTGCCTCAGCCACAGTCAGTTTTGATGAATGGTTGATCTTCTGCTTCTTTGAAAACAGGTGAAAAATCTTGCTGAAATCTGTTTGCCATGGGAGCAGAATCTTTTCCCCTGTTGCAGCGCTTTGCCTGCTCCATGTCATCAATTACACTCCTCATGTGATAAAGCTGAAGATATGGGAGCAGTAGCACTGACCAGATCCAATTCCTCTTGCTCTTTGCACTGCATCGAACTAACTGGACCAAATTATTATATATTTTGGGAGTCGGAGTTGGTCCATTTTATGACGACTGCAACTCCTGCAAAATAGCCACCGACTCCGACTCCACGACTCTGACTCTGACTCCACAGCCCTGATGGTAACATCATAAGATTAAGCGAGACTGGGGGCACTGTACAGGTGGCAGAGTCAGGGAGGCAAAGTACAGTAACTTTGGAGTGAGCACCTAGAATTAACTCCTCTGGTGGGCTCTAGGGAACACAGTCCCACACTTGTCCTGACACAGGTATAGAGTTTTCCTACCTGTGTTGGTGATGTGCTGAAACGGGGCTAGCTGTGTGCCTCTGTTCTACATCTAAGCCAGAAGGGAACAGGGCAACACTCCTGTACATCAGCTACATAAAAAGTTACTGCAAACTTGGGATCTGCATAGCCCAACATCCAATGACAGCGGGCAGTCTTTAAAGGGTTAAGTACAGTGTATCCAACCTCTGGACTACAGGAATTTAAAATATAAGGTCTTCCTGGGCTGTTATTAGTGGTGTTATAGTTTTGAAATTAAATGCAGTCACACCAGATTTTTCAGGCTTTAAAATGGCTTTGAATTATTGTAGACCTTGGAAACACACCCAAATTATGCATCTGTATGGTAGAAATTCCTCATACGGCACCCATAAAATGTTATGATCCTGTACTGTATCACCATGTGTCTCCAATTTTATACAGATGGATTTTCATTCATAAATTTACAACTTGACTTAAATTGTGCCAAATTTATCAAAGTAGTACACATCAATGAATTTGGCACAACATGCTAAAACATTTTGACGTTTTTCTCTTTCTTCCTCCTGTTGATGTAAACTACTATATGTGTGTAAAAAATTGTGGTTTTTTTGGGGGGCGTGGCCTAACCATGGTGGTGTGAGGACGTGTTCCTGGGAGCTCCTCGTGCCTCTCCTACCATTCCGGCGTCTACACTGACCTAAAGATGGGAAAATCCACCAAGAAGCAGCGGTCCAAGTCTGCCCAGTGTCCTGGTGTCACCCAGGAGAAGGTGGACCGATTCTTTTCTCCGCCGAGGCCGTTTTCCTCTCTGCCGGCAGGAGACACAGGGATCCCACAAGATGGCCGCCGCACCGTGAAGACCCGGAGCGCGCCTGTCTCAGCGCCAGCCGAGATGCCTGCTGCTACCCTGCGATCTCCGTTGGCGAGTCCCGGAGCCTCTCGTAGGCGGTCGCGGTCCGGATCGCCAGCATTTGGGGAATCCCCTGGAAGCTCTCCCCTGCTGAGAAGTGCCGACTCCCCAGCCCGGAGCGCTCAGAGTGGACGGAGCTCTGGCGCCTGCACTGCAGCCATCCTGCTTTGCCTGCAGCTCTCCATCAGATCCCACACCTGAAGGGAAGCAGCCACCTGCCCTTGATCAGATAAGTGCCGAGGGGCTAGGAGCGTTGGTGCTCAGCTCTGATGAACTGATGGAGGGGGGGCCTGGGGTGACTGCCCTGTGTATGAGAGTGGCCCTCTCCACTGACCAGGAGGACATTTTGCCCATCACTGAGCGACAAGATGGCTCTTTACCTGGGACACCTCTGACCCACCAGGACATATCTGCTGGCATTATACAGGCCCCAGCGGTAGCGCCCAAACCACCCAGAGACCGCCGGGGGGTCATGCCTAATACAGTTTCGCTGGTACACACTGCAGTAGGCTCCACACTCCCTCCTGGGGCCCAGTATACCCCTAGCTATGATCTCCGGGGCCCTCCTCTTAACACTGATGGCCCAATGGCTCACTCTCCGTCATGGTCAACGGGATCCTCTTGGGGCACCTCTCCAACTCATAATCAGGGCCCGTCCTCATCTGGCACGTTACCAATGTATGTTATGCAAAGCTCCACACAACTGAGCTCAGCGTCCTTTGGACATCTCTCCCATCCTATGCTGCCCGCCTCACCATGTCCACAATTGGCGGCTAGTCTAGACAACACTCCAGCAGTTTTTGCCTTCTCACCACACCAACCCTTTCATGCCTGTGCCTCCGTCTCGCTGCCTGGCACTGCGGCAACATCAGAAGATAACAGACCGGCCACGCTTGCAGATGTGCGACTGTTAATACAATCTCTCCCCTCCAGAGAAGATCTTACTGTACTTGCGAAGCAGATGGTTGAAGGATTCAAACAAAAATTTTCGTCCTTTCGGACGGAGTTAACATCTCTGAATTCCAAAGTTGAGGAACTTGACCAATCTCAGACGCAGACCTCTGCTTCTCTAGCCTCATTGAAGGGCGAAGTGGCCCAGCATTCCGCTCAACTCTACTCCTTGCAGCAACACCTGGACGATGTGGAAAATAGGAGCAGACGGAATAACCTGCGGGTTAGAGGCCTCCCTGAATCCATTCCGAACTCTGACCTTTTCAAAGTGCTCTCTGAAATATTTAATGATCTGCTTGGGCGTCCGGCTGCAGCCCACATCGAGATTGATAGGGCCCACAGAGCCCTCCGCCCTCCAAACCCAGAGGACCCTAGACCTCGAGACGTGATCTGCCGGATTCATTATTTCCTCATGAAGGAGGATATCCTTTATGAAGCCAGGAGGAGAAAAGATGTGACCTACCGTAATACTCCCATCAGAATCCTGCAGGACTTATCCAGGCTTACCTTGGCTCAGAGGGCCTCACTGAAGCCAATCCTGGATGTACTTCGGGACAGAAACATCCCCTTCGAGAGGCTGATTTTAGCTCCTTCTAGCCCATCTCATGCCCTTTCGGTGGTATATAGATTGTTGCTCTCCACTCCCTCCTCCCAACTTCCTGCCTTTTGCCGTCATTGGGAGAGCGAGCTGGGACTCTCCTTCACTAACACTCAGTGGCATAGATGTTTCCAATTGACACATAAAGCTCTGATTGCTACTAAATATCAGGAAACGTGTTTCAAGCTGCTCTCCAGGTGGTACAGGGTTCCCACTGTCCTGCATAAGTGGTACCCGGCTGTTTCAGAGCAATGTTGGAGATGTGGGAGTGGAGAGGGAACCATGTCACATATTTGGTGGGGATGCCCCAGGCTTAGGAGCTTCTGGTCAGCAATTATTGTTGTAATCAAAGAAGTAACGGGGGTAACGGTTCCTGACTCTCCGGAGGCATTGTTGCTTTACATGTTTGATATGCCTATTAATAGATTCAAGAAATCCCTCCTCCGTTACCTGTTGCAGGCCGCTAAATCTATTATTCCACGTAAGTGGAAGACCTCCGCGTCGCCCTCGCTGGAAGAATGGTTTGCAGAGACTGAGTCCATGCAGAGGATGGAGGAGCTGATTTCTCATTGCCCGGATCAACTGCTTGTGTGCCATAGAACCTGGTTTCACTGGGCTCAGTTCAAGTCCACTCAGTTATATCTCTCTATTTCTTGTTAAGGTCGTGATAGGCTTTAGTTTTCACGGGGATCGGTCTTTCGTTGGAAGTCTTGGTGGTGAGGATTGGTGGTCTTGGTGGTGATGATGATCCTGCCCCTCCCCTCCCCCCCTCCTTTTTTTTTTCTTTTCTCTTCCCCCCTACCTTGATGTTTTCTGTGATCTTTTTGTCTTGCTTGTCTCGTGTCGGTGTGATTCTTGTTTTTTACTACATCTTAATTGTAATATGTGATGCTGCTTTTATAATGTCTCATATATGCTATCATATTGAGTGGGCAATGTGCTTTAAAGGGCCCATTAACTTGATACAGTGCTTTCTTGAGCCTTAAGTCATGGTTTTAGTATCACTATGTGTTACATATGTTATGTTTAGTGCGGAACTCCGCACGTTCAATATTTTGCTCTGATTCATTTATGGATGCAGTTCTTCTACGTTATTATGTTTGTGTACTATTTGCTTTCATTATGTTCTTCAATAAAGTTTTTCTTGTATGTGAAAAAAAATGTGTTTTTTTTTAGGCTTACTGGGGTAGTAGTGAGAAGAGGTTAGTGTCAGCCTTGCGGTGATGGAAAATACCACTCACTGCCACCAAGTCCCAGCGATAGAAATAGAGAGGAGTCTGACATGTTTCTTACTAACACTAGAATAAAATAATAAAAATAAGACACAGACATAAGACTTTTTTTAAAGAAACAGATCCAATGCTGGTCCGATATAGTCCAACTAATCTGATGTAGTCCAAAGAAGGAATCTGTAGAAAAATAGAAACACTACAAAAAACATGTTAGTACTAAATTCCGTACCCTGTGCCCCCTGAAAGTCATGGCTGCCAATCTTCGAAGGGTGCAAGGGACGGTGTTCAGGCCATACAACGTAATTCTGGGAGGTACAGGCCACAGCTGCACCATAATCTCTGTGTGGGTTAATCCTCTCAAGAGATTGTGCCTGTAAACTAAGGCCTGTAACCCCCAACCATTGTGTTATGCAGCCTAATGCCAACATGAAATACAACCACCACATATCAACTTCTCACCTCTACCAATCACTTCTTAGCCCCCTCAACTCCACATTTCACTGCATGGGGAGTTGGAAACATGTAGGGAAGTGCTAGAAAAGTCATGATTCTAAGATATTTGTATGGTAAGTTCTGCAGAAGTTAACATGGCAGTCTGGACCAGATAGAGGAGGGAAAGCAAACGACTTAAGCCATAGAAGACATCACCTATGAGTCACTTAATGTAACTGCACTGTTATCACTGCATTGTAATATACATCTGCAGAGTGAGTGCGTGCAAATGGTATCTACCCCTATACTTTTACTGTATGGCGGGAGCATTGGTAGTTGTGTAATGGTTTATAATCAGGAACAGTATGGCTATATTAGTTAGTCACTATTTGGTAATGATTTGTGGTCATGGTGTGGTGGTATCATTTGATCTTTGTATAATGATATCATAGATAATATTGGTCTTGGCTTCATCAGTAACAGTATGGAGATATTTGCTCCTTGTATAGTGGTGTTATGTGGTCACTGTACGATCATTATTTAGAGGTATTTTAGCTATTTCTAAAAAAAATCCAGAAAAAAGCAATGGAAAACTGGTGGTAAAATGGCAATATGTCTAAAAACATTGGGGCACATTCATTATGGCGATTACATGCTTTATACCTCATTTGTTATGTATTTTAGACAGTTTCTAGACACTTCTGTGCCTCGTCCAGCAACAGGGGACATGGTCTCAGTAAAAAGGGTGTGACTTGGTGTGCAATGCCGTACACCCAAAACATGCACTAAAATTTTGACGCAATTAGTGGTATAAACAAAACCAACTAATGGAAGGTATAACGTTACACTAGACAGTTCTAACATGGGCCAGATAGATTAACACGATGATAATTGTGGTACACTGTAAGACTATCTGGTCTAAGTGTATACTGTCGAAGAGTTAGACAGTATTAATAAATCTGCCAGAATGTGTGACACCAGCCTTAAGGATCACCATCTACTCCGCTTTTTTTGCACAAATTGAGTAGAATTCTTGTGGAAATTTAGTAGTTAGATCATACTTTATATTTGTTGTGTACAGACTCTGGATACTATTGAACAGTATTTAATTTAATGGTCAATCGTCTAAAAGTGATGTGGAAACTGCGGAGCACCATGTGCCACTGACGTGAGAGGTGAGTATTGGCTATGAAGGTGCATGAGAGCAGACCAACACACTGCAGTGGAGCTGATGAAGAAGGGCCAATAAGACAATAGTTCAGTGAACTCTACTGCATATGAGGCTCTGAGGCAGCTGGATGATCACTGTCCCTCTACTAACCAAGTTTCATTGGCATAAAAGGCTTAAATTTTTTACTGTAGTATCAGAATTGACTGTAGTATCTCCGCTGATTGGCAAATTTTTTCCTTCTCTCTCACATTTTTTGCTTTATCGAATGGATAGACATTGGCTTGTCAGGTGAGAAACATCCATTAACACCCTGTAACCATTGCTGGAAGAACACAAGTTGGTGGTCCAGTGTTATGGTCTGGGGAATGTTTTGTAGTATCCTCTGGGTTCATTCATCCACGTGGAAGGCATTTGCAATTGATTTGGATATAAATCCATCCTTGCAGATCACATACACCCATATATGCTAAACGTCTTCCCTATGGTGGATGTAATCTTCCAGCAAGACAATGAGACATATCAAATGGCTAAATATGTCTCACCTTGTTTGGAAGAACATGACCAAGACTTCCAAGTATTACCCTGGCCTCCTAATTCCCCAGACTTAAACCTTAATAAACCATCTGTGAGACCACCTCGATTGTTGTGTTCTCTCTATGGATCCTCCCCCACACACCCTTCAGCAGCTGTGGTATTCAGTCAGAATGGCTCCAGAGACCTGTGACAACCTACCAGCAAGTTATTGAGTCATTCCCAGCCCTCGTATCTGTTGTCTGTTCTGCACACAGCGATTACTATGGATGTAACCTGTTGGTCATAATAATGTGGCTCAACTGCAAAGAGGTAAAATATATATATATATATATATATATATATATATATATATATATATATATATATATATATATTATAAAAATCAAAGCTGTATTACAGAGGCATCACACATGATGTCTCACAGAGTGCCTATAGCTCTGTATTACTGGCCATGCTGTGTAAATGAGACTTTACCCTAGCTGCACCTCAGGCCACATGACAGAATACATTACAATATCAGGACAAAGACACCAATGAAAAATGAGAACAAAATCCTTTTTATTACAGCTTTTTTATATAATAATTCACTATAGAATCATGTCCTTAAAATGTCTGAATAAATGTAATGTCTTCTTATTACAGCACCTTCCATATACAGTACTGCACTATTACACTGTATTAAAAACAACAATTACCTAAAGAAGCATTGAGAACACAGTAGACATGTCATATCCCTTCCCATGGGCATTCTGGTGCCAATTTCTACATTTTGTTGATAAATGTAATCTTTTTCAACAGCTGTCAGAAAACATTTATAAATATCATTAAAGACTTAGTAAGGCACTAATCAATTCCTTTATAATTGCCTAAGGACTAAGATATAAAAGCATACTCATGATACATTGCCACTGCACAATACACAATGAACCATTCAGAACTCACGAAAAGCCATACAGAACGCAAATTGCCATCAGAAGACCTTGCATATGAACTTTAAGGCCCGGTTCACACGACTTATTGCCGGCGTAATTGCGGGGACGGATTTAGCCCCGCAAATACGCTGGCAGCCGTGCAGCGGGGCGGGGGGCCGGCAGCTCGCCGGCCCCCTAGACTGTCATTATCTATGGCGCGTCGTAAATAATTCACATGTCACTTTCTCCCCGCCCGCCGGATTCGCCGAGCATGGGGGAGAGACGGAATCCATAGTTCTCTATGACAGGGACGGATTGGAGCCGTACTGCAGCGCAAATACGGCGCGCAGTACGGCTGCAATCAGTCCCATTTTAAGCCGTGTGAACGAGGCCTAAGATACAGCGCACCATTCATAGCAGAATATTGCTTGAGGGTTGTAGACAATATATATGTATAGCAGTGTACAGCTGATAGGATAGGTCCTGGAGCTAGATATGTCCACAACAGTATACTACCCTAAATACTAGAATAGAAGGAAGGCCTAGCTGCCATGGTCACCCACATCTATCTAGAGGTAATGTGCACTTTTTCATCACTGTGAGTGATGGAAGTGAGGATTAAATGGAAGTAACTGGAAATTGCTGATTGTCAGAAGACCATGAAAAAAAGGAGGTTAAAACTCTTCGAACAGAATAGAGAATACAATACTCATCAATCTTTCTTATTCTGAATTCATTTGCTGCTAAAAGTTTTTTATAGGAGTGGGGCCCCATTCATAGTGTTACCATGAGGCCCCATAGTTTCTTGTTACATCCCTTCACCTCTTTATTCATATTTATGATGTCAATGTTGATAGTATAGGTCCTCACGACCAATTCAAACATGCTCATTGATGAGCTGATGGCAGAAAAAAATGATGAAAAACATCAGCGTAGGCTTGGTTCACATATACGTGAACCTCTGTCGAATGATGGAAATAACAGAGCAAGGTGCACTGTTCTTTCGTCTAAGCAACAGCCACCACAGTGGAAACCAACAGACCCATTGTAATCAATAGGCTGGGCACTGTTGGTGTCCATTGTGAAATCCCTTGGTGGATCCCATTTCCACCTCTGCAACGGAGGTTCTGAACTGAACCTCCAACACAGATGTGAAACAAATGTAAGGCAGTTATACGGATACTTTATATTAATACTATGTAATCATCTTGGGCCACTGTTATCATAATACGTTGTGTGTGGTGACACTTTTTTGAAAACCAAAATTACTCCACTCAATACACTGTGCATATATTAGTTATATTGTACTGAGGGTACTAAGAGGCTTAACTGGCCACAGGTCTGGGCAGCTTATCAGGAAGAAAGGTAAAGAAAGAGAGGCAAAAAGCAAGAGTCATAGTGGAAGAGGACTGTGCAGTCATGTATAGTAGCTGTAAGGTAGGCCCGAAAAATCAATCATGTCACCGTGTCTAATGTAGGCAAAGTCCGGCCCGCCATGTCAATTTAAGTGGCCCACGAAAGACAAAGTAAGCAGGGGTGGACAATGTCCAGACACAGAAGGACCAGATCTCCACTTTCCCTCAAGGATGCAGTCAGCACAGGAAGCAGGTACCATCTGGATTTCGGAGTCCCATTACGCATCTTTACCGCAATCTGCTAAGCAACTCACAGGTGATAACAAAGCTCTGACGGCCCCATGCAGACACTAGCCCACCTCCAAGGCAGGAAGCTCGGAGCTAATCATTAGCACCATCTGGAAACCAATGGAAGCTAGGTCTCCGTTTCACTGATACCCCATGGAAACTCCATGGTCTCCATATCATATATAGTCTCTGGCAGAGTTTAATGGTCTACCTAATTTTAGATATAAATCCACATTTTCCTTGGATATAATAAGATGTTTGATGCCGTAATACAAAATTAAAGTGGTTGTCTCGCTACAAAGATTAGCTTTCAACATGTAGGGAACACTAAATTAAGACGTTTTACAAATATTTTGCTTTGTTCATTTTTTTTTTTTTTTTGAGGAGCTACAAGGGATTTTATCACCTTCTGAGGACTTTCTGGTTTCCCAAGTGACCGACCTGTGTACTTCTTCTCCCCTGCTGTTTGTTCTATCTGATAGCAGGGACTGAGTTCATCACACAGGTCATGGCTGTACAGAACTCCAGACAGTGAGAGCTTGTTTGTTATCTGATCTTTCAGACAAAAGACCGTAATTATTACAGTTTATTTTAACTCAAAAGCTTCCCAGGTCCTGACAGCAAGATATTTATCTAATTAGCAAAGGCCGAATACATGGAGCCCATATACTAATTACAGACAGCTTGACCAGGAAGTGACAGAGCAAAGCAGCATTATTTCATTCATGCATCCTATGAAACTTTGAGATGAGAGAACCCCTTTAAGACTCCCTACGCCTAACATATTACAGGAACAGGTTTTACAAACACCCCAAAAATTGTCTTCTTCCTAGAGTGCAGAGAGGCATTATTGCAGTTGTCCAGGTTTTTAAAAAACATACCGACTTTTTTTCTGAAAAATATCACATCTGTCCACAAGTTGCATGTAGTATATAGCTTAGCCCCATTCACATCAGTAGAGCCAAGCTGCTATACCCAGCATACCCTAAGAACTGATATGGCGCTGTTTCTAGAAGAGTGTATCAGTGTTTTTCTAATCCTGGACAACCCTTTAAACAAAAATGTATTAACCTTTAGCTACAAGTAAATGTACACAAGAAATACCAGTGATTGAAATGGGCCAAACTGATAAAATCTATCAGCAGTTTCTACTCCATTCTAGTACAAAATTTAAAATTCATTCTATTTGAGGCGTCAAGAAATATTGTAATGTTTCTCTTCTCTGTCGGCATATCACTTTATCTTTAAAACATACAATGCCCCCTAGAGGCAATATTTTATTCATCAAGGAATATACATTTTATAACAGATTGCAACTATCTTGCATGTACTGGAAACAACCCGAAAATATAAGTAATCAGTCGTTATCGTTTATGTTTGCAACATTATTCATTTTAAATTTATCTAGGAAATGTCTTAGGTTTTATGTTCATCTATCATCTAAACACAAGAGAGAGACCTTGGGGGAGCACTAATATTAATATGAAGGTAAGTAAGGCTCTGCTCACCACTAGTGTCATTGCTTCCATTCATAACAGAGACTTGCTAGTTAAACAGATATCAGAGAATTCTGCCAAACCCAAAAAGGTCCTTTTGGGGTTCAGTTTTTTTTTTTTTTAACAGCTGCAGACTTTAAATATATATATGAAAAGGGCTCTATTGTTGAGCTGAAACATTGCAGAACTGAGGGGTGAATGTAAACACTTTTTCATGTTTAATTGGAGTGCTGTGGATCCTTCCTATATTATTGTTAATGTCATGGTCAGGACTGTTCCGCTGGCACCACCATTGAATATTTTTGCGAGTGATATATATATATATATATATATATAGGCTCGGACTGGCCCACAGGGGAATCCCCCGGTGGGCCCCTGATCCTGGTAGACCTAAAGTTGTTTTTTAACTACATATACATTCTCAGAAAAGGCAAAAAAGCAAATAAAGAATGGCAAAAAGCAAGAAGCAGAGGATAGGAGACATCTACAGTCATTAATAGTAGCTAAAAGGTGAGCCCCTAAAATAAACTCTACCGGTGGGCCCTGAAACAGCTAAACTGGTGGGCCCCTAGAACCCACTCCACCTGTGGGCCCTAGGCATCTCAGTCCGACACTGTATATATATATATATAAATAAGATAGATAGATAGATAGATAGATAGATAGATAGATAGGCAGATACATACATACATAGATTGATATGTTGTCATATAATCTTGATGGAACCCATATTTTAATGACTGCCTGATTCACTAGTTAATAAGAGATGCTGACAAAGGGTCACTACTTGGCTGAATAGATTGTACCCAATGGGTACCTTATAATTTGTGCATTTAGAAAATAAAGTGCTTTACATTTACAGGTACAGAAGTTGCTGTTCTTATCTCAATAGGTTAACACATTCAGAGTAGGAGCTATAAGAGCTGAACAGTGACTCACAGCAAAAACGTATACCGCGTGAAATATAGATTTTTTTTTAACATTATAGCCAGTGGATAACGTGTGGCATACGTCAGATGTATACAGTACATCAGGGAATACTTCTGATGTTTATCCCAAACAACACGTCAACAGCACCAAAAGGATAATATCGTATGTAAGAAAATATATTTGACATCTGTAAAGACCAACAACAGCACAATGTACAGCTATCACTCACAAGACTGTATTGTTTCTGCCTATTAGGCTATGTCTACACTGCTTAGGAAAACAATCGTATCTTCGGCGCTTTTCGTTTTTTAAAAGTGCAGAAGATACAATCGTTCCTGCGGCCCTATAGACGGCAATAGGAAAGATGAGCTGCAGTCTACACAGCTCGTCTTTTCTCCGCTCGGCTTTCAGCACCGGCGTATTATACAACATGTTGTATAATACGCCGGTGCTTCTCGTCTTCTTGCTGTCTTCCCATACAATACTTTTGTATGGGCGACATCAGGAAAACGAGAACCGACCGCGTTTTTTGTACAAAGTGTACCAAAAACCGCGGTCCTGCATCAGAGAAAAAACGGCCGCTTTTGGGCCGTTTTTTTGTCCGATGCAGTGTAGACATAGTCTTGCTGGCAGTAAGCAGTGGCTTTACAAATAAGTAGAACTGACAATTGACGGTTAACTGATTTTATATTGTAAATCAGTAACATTTAACGTATTTATTTTACAGCGTTAAAAAGAATATTTAAAGTAACAATTTCTGGATACCTTTTACAGTTAGTGCATGACACAGAAACTCAAAGAAGAACACTGAGAGGATCACTGTGTCTTTCGAGCCTACACTATGCATAATACAGTGTACAAGATTTATCCAGACTGCTCATTCAATGATTATAACCTATCAGGATATGCCTGAAATTCTAAAATTAATGTTTATAGAATGTCAGAAATACTATGAAACTCAGTGGAAAAGTGTATAGAGGGGTGGGAAGGGGGGGCAAGAACAAATCAGCCCTTATCCTCTTTGGAATTGTTGTCATGCTCTGGCCCTGAGGACCTACAGATGTAGAAGAACTAAACAGAACAGATATTGCACCGTGATATCACGGCACAGAATGTTATCTCAGCTTTTTCAATGCTTTTCAATGGCCTATGTTTACAGATCAGAGCAGATAGCATGAAAAGCCGTGATATCACGTTCAAGCTGTACTCTGCTACATCTGTACACTAGGCAACACAGTTTTCAGTTTTATTCGGAGTGTTCTTTCAATGTTAATAGAAAAAAAATACAAAGTAGATGAGTATTTCAATTGAACTTGTTGTCCATTTACTTTGTTTATTGAGTACTTGGTGATGTTTTTATGTTACATTTATTTTCTATCCTTTTAATTTACTTTCAGTGTTGGTCAGAAGGTAATACAATTCTACAGCTGTTTTCTTAACATGGCCTCCTTTGAGATTGGAAATGTGTATGTACATTAGTAATACAAAGGCAGGGACAGACATACCATATATTTAGAGATGCACAGGGCCCTGTAGGCAAAGGGCACGTCTGACATTTTAAAAAGACAACGGCTTTCTACATTTCACAAAATTACATGTAAGGGACCATATCTGTGATTGCAATGGATCACAATCACTGGGAGAGTATAATCCACCATGGGAATTGACAAACTTGAGCAAAGTTTAGTAGACGAAGGTTCTTTTATTGGCACTTCACTCTTTAAAAATTAGATAAATACAGGTCTATTCTGACTATGGAAGGGTGATTATATTCATATAAGGAAATAGTATGGGACCTTGAGCCACATAAAGGGAAAGAAGACATACCATCTAGATATACTGAACATAAGCAAGTGTACTTTTATCTCTCTGATAACACACAGGCAATCAACAAGGAATGATTAATTTGTAAAGAAACTGAAAAAGTTTTCAGTTCCATCGATACCCCCTCTTTATGATGCGAGAACCATAAAACAGGTATACGGTCTCATCAAACTATCTAAGGCATCTTTCGGGTCAGAGGTATCAGAGGTACTCTTCTGGCTGTACTCTGAACTGAAATCAATAGGAATTTCCTATTCTCTATTAACTTACTGTTCTCTGTTCTCAACTGAGATTTTCGGGGCTAATTCTCAAAGAGGTGTGGATCCGAGAGGTGGGCCCCAAATATCACAGATTAACGGCATATCATATTGAATTGCCAATATGTGTGATGAATACCGGGCAGAGTCATTGGACAATTAAGGCACTGTTCTTGTCCTAATTATCAAATCTCAAATAACTCTTCTAAGATTTTGCTCATGAGATGTTTAGTTAATAAGGAATAGTGATGTGATTGTCAAAAACAATGGGGAAGAAGTCCTGTATTATCATAACAGCTTCCTTTGAGATAGCTCAGATTCATGACCCTGTTATGAATTGAAGTCTACTTACATTATTGATAATTGTCCTTAATGGCAGCCGAAGTTCTAACCACTGCTAGTTGAGGTATGGCTTGTCATTGAACAATGGCTGAAGCCCAGAACCGGACTCCATATCACTAATTTGGATCAATCTGAAGGCACAGAGTATAATGATTAAAGATGACATAAAATGTTCCCCTGATCTGTTCCCAGGCTCCTAATTCAGTCCATTTGCTTGCACAGCTAGCAGCTTCTCAGCGATAACAGTGAGTTCATTTTTTACTAGGGCATCCACAAGTCTTTGTAATGTGCCTCTTCTCCCTTCACAATCAATAAAAAGATGAAGAATCTGGTTGGCTTGTTCATAGACTACATCTTTATCATATTCATATGCAAGGTTATATATTGTAGGGTCTTCCAAAGCACGACAGTTCTCCTTCAATGTCCTGGCCACCTTTTTCCAAGATTTTCCTACCAACTTGGCAAAGATTTGCTGATGTTCAGGGGTCAGAGGCCTGTCAACTGAATGAGAACATCTGATTAGCAACAAGAAACTGCCCATTTATAAACTCAGTTTTCTTAAAAACAAAAAAAATCAGTTCTTTTTCCTAACAGACTACAGTCCATTGAAATACACTGAGTTCTACGTAATTTTTTACACTTTGCATAAGTCTTACTAATTATCTATTTACTATTCATTGGTGCTTGGCTATTCTTGGAACTCCTATGAAAATAAACAGAGAGGGGCCACACTTGTGCAGTCAATTTTACATACAGACTGGGAGTTTCGGGTTGTGGGTCCCATCAATATGGCCAGTCTTGTAATATGTGGGAACACATCGTTGTTCAACTGTTACCTGGATGAGTACTTGGATTTTTCTTCTGTAAATGTAACTTCTGAGCTCAAAATGAAACTCTTTTGTCGCTGGCACCCCACTTTTTCTTACAAATTTGAAAGTGCTGCTTTTATTTTTTGAGATAGATAAATGGATAGATAGATAGATACAGTATCTCACAGTAGTGAGTATACCCCTCACATTTTTGTAAATATTATATTATATCTTTTCATGGGACAACACTAAAGATATGAGACTTTGGTACAATGTAAAGAAGTCAGTGTACAGCTTGTATAACAGTGTAAATTCGGTGTGCCCTCAAAATAACCCAACACACTGCCATCAATGTCTAAATCTCTGGCAACAAAAGTGAGTACACACTAAGTGAAAATGGACAAATCGTGCCAAAAGTGTCAATATTTTGTGTGGCCATCATTATTTTACAGCACTACCTTTACTCTCTTGGACATGGAGTTCACTAGAGCTTCTCTGGTTGTAGCCACTGAAATCTTCTTCCACTCCTTCATGACGACATCACTTTGCTGGTGGATGTTAGAGACTTTGCGCTCCTTCACCTTCTGTTTGAGGATGCTCCACAGATGCTCAATAGGGTTTAGGTCTGGAGACATGCCTGGCCAGTACAGCACCTTTATGCTCATTTTCTTTAGCAAGGCAGTGGTCGTCTTGGAGGTGTGTTTGGGGTCATTATCATGTTGGAATACTGCCATATGGCCCAGTTTCCGAAGGGAGGGGATCATGCTCTGCTTGTGTATGTCACAGAACATATTGGCCTTCATGGTTCCCTCAATGAACTATAGCTTCCCACAGCCAGCAGCACTCATGCAGCCCCAAATCAGGACACTCCCAGCATCATGCTTGAATGTAGGCAAGACACAATTGTCTTTGCACTCCTCACCTGGTTGCTGCCACACTCGCTTGACACCATCTGAACTAAATAAGTTTATCTTGGTCACATGAGACCACAGGACATGGTTCCAGTAATCCATGTCCTTAGACTGCTTGTCATCAGCAAACTATTTGCATACTTTCTTGTGCATAATCTTTAGAAGAGACTTCTTTCTGTGACGACAGCCATGCAGACCAATTTGATGCAGTGTATGGCATATGGTCTGAGCAGTGACAGGATAACCAACACCCCTTTAACCTCTGCAGCAAGGCTGGCAGTGCTCATATGCCTATTTTGAAGAGACAATCTCTGGATATGAGCACGTGCACTCAACTTCTTTGGTTGACCATGGTGAGGCCTATTTTAAGTAGCACCTTTTTTGCCAAACTACTGTATGGTCTTGGCCACCATGCTGCAGCTGAGTTTCAGAGTGTTGGCAATCTTTTTATAGCCTGAGACATCTTTATGTACAGCAACAATTCTTTTTTTTTTCATCCAGCATCCATTTAAATTTTGTAAAAAAATAAAATTACATATTTTATTTAGAAATTATTAAAGTGGAAGATCTGTATATTACAGTCTAGCATGCTCCCTCTGACACATTTCGAGCTGTCATGAGTTCTAAATCGTACAACAAATTTAAACTGTTATACAAGCTGTACACTGACTTCTTTTCATTGTATCAAAGGGTCATAGTCAAAGATATAATACAATATTTACAAAAATGAGAGGGGTGTACTCACTTTTTTGATATAGATAGATAGATAGATAGATAGATAGATAGATAGATAGATAGATAGATAGATAGATAGATAGATAGAGTCAGAACTTACTGAATTCTTGATCCTGGAACTGGAAAGTGTTTCCCTCAGATGAAGTTGAGCGGAGAGTATGTGGTGGAGATCCTGAGCTGGAATTCTGTTGAGGGGTGGAAGAAGGCGCGTTACTGTTTACTGAAGATGGTGATGTCCCTCAGGAGAGATTTGTAAAAAGTCTGTCTAGGTCTGCAAGCTCATCATCCTTCTGATAGCAGGGCTGCAATGAAAGATAAATAGTATTAGCCTTATGTGAAATATGTCAGCTCTAAAGACAAGCAAAGCTCCATCAAGCTGTGTTTCTAAACAGACTACTGAGACAGTAATCAATAAGTGTGTATATTATTCCTTGGGGGAGGAGGCATAGTGTAAGTGCAAGGGGAACTACTACTGCTGTAAAATTTTGATCAAAGAGGTTGCACAGGGAACCTCTTCAAACAGTGTACACCAGGAGTTTGATACTTATTTTCACCATGGGACACATCATTATTATGGATTCCTTCAAAGGGCCATTAAAGAGTCCTGGAGGGTAGCTATGGTGCCTGGATAGCTCTACCAAAACTACGCCAAAGCCTGTGAATTGGTAAACAGAGCGATGTGAAGTTACGGGAAAGTGGAGAGCGGAAGAGTAGAGAACCTTCTGCGTCTGGTCCTTGTCCATTCCTGCTCACGGTGTCTAATCTCTCGTGGGCCACATAATATGACATAGTGGGTTGGATTTGGCCAGTGTGCCTTAAGTTTGACGCATATGGTGTACACACTAAAAGGGTGTTCCCACAAGGCAAAGTCTACTGCACCGGTCAGCTCTCAGCAAGCTGCAAGCCAACTGTGCATGAGAGTGAGGAAGGCTGCACTTGTGGCCATCCTCTTCATTCACTTCTATGGGAATTCCTTAATATAGCTGAGTGCACACAATCGGCTATATTCAGAACTCCCATAGAAATGAATGGGGAGGACAGCCATGAGCACTGCTCTCCTCATTCTCGTGCACGGTCGGCTCCCAGCTAGGTGAAACAAACACCAAGCCATTAGTCAGATTTTTATGTGGCCCTCCGACTTTACTATGTTTGATATATAAATAGACAGAAATATTGGGGCACATTTATAAAGGCAGTTGCTTCAGAATTTATACCAAAAATAATAGCGTAAATATTTTACAACACATTTATTATGCGTTTTAGACAATTTCTAGAAACTTCTGCGCCTTGTCCAACAAAAGGGTGTGGACTCAGTAAAAGAGGCAAGCTTTTGAGGAAAGTGGCAAAATTTTCGTGCAGTCAGTGGCATAAAGTAAGCAATCTTAAAAATGGTGTATAGTTAGACTAGAAAGGTCTAACATGCACCAGATTTATCAACACTATGGTATATTTGGGGCACTGTAAAACTGTCTAGTCTAACTTTACTATATCTAAGAGTTAGACAGCATTGATAAAGTATTCATATCCCTTCACTTTTAAATAGAGGCAAACTTAAATGTATTTGATATTTTATGTAAGCAACACAAAGTTGTAAAGTGTAAAGAAAATGATTTATGCTTTTCCAAGTTTTTGCAATTTAAAAAACAGAAAAGTGTGGCGTGCATATGTATTCAGCCCCCTATACTCTGATGTCCCTAAATAAAATCCAGTGTGACCAATTGCCTTTAGAAGTCATCTAATTAGTAAACAGACTACATCCATATGTAATTTATTTCCAGCATAACTACAGCTGTTTTGTGATGGCCTTAGAGGTTTGTTTGAGAACATTAGTAAACAAACAGCATCATGAAAACCAAGGAACACACCAGACAGCTCAGGGATAAAGTTGTGGCAAAGTGTATTGCAGGGTTAGCTTTCAAAAGAATAGCCCAAGCTCTGAACATCTCACGGAGCACTGTTCAATCCATCATTCATATATGGAAGAGGTATAGCACAACTGCTAACCTACCAAAACATGGCTGACCAGCTTAACTGACATCCCAGACAAAGCGAGCCCTAGAGGAGCAGCCAAGGAGCTGCAGAGATCCACAGCTCAGGTGAGAGAATCTGTCCACAGGACAACTTTTAGTTGTATAATCAAAAACAAAAGTAGAGGGAAAAAAATCATATGATAGAAACCCCAAAGAGCACCAAACTGAAGAAAACAATCAAAATAGGATGTGTTATTAAAACGTAACCTTTAATAAATAGGTTTAAAAATAGGACAACTGTCCAAACACACACAATAAATAGAAGGCGCAAATGTACAACAAAGTAGGCACAAAGTAGGGAAAGTCCCGATTACACCCTACTTGACCTATATCAAAATCCTATGAGATGAACATACGGGATAAATGTCCTAAAAAGGAAGACTCCTAGTGCACACTGATCGCTGCACCAATATGGTACCTCAAAAAGGTCCTTGGTACTTCAAAAAAGTCCCAACATGTTTCAGTGTGCCTACACCCATCAGGGAATAAGTTTGGCATAGAGGGTACCAAATAGGGCTGACAACAATATATAATGTCAGTACCAACAGACACAAGATTGTCAGACTAAAAGCAGTTTGATAAAATACTAGTAAACTGCCCAATAGATATGATCCGTCCAACTAATACACCTACAGGCAAATGGATATAGCTGCCATTGCCATGCTAACAGATAGTAATTAGATCCATACAAGCTCAGAACGCCCTTGCAGCAAGGTGAACATCACTTCTGCTCTAAGACCTCACCGCAGATACAGTATGGCACACACAGATGGGTAAGTCTTACCTTGGACTATTTCCCTTCTTTTTAGGCCTATAACGACACAAGTTCTGAACTTTTATGCATCTAATTACTATCTGTTATCATGGCACTGGCAGCTATATCCATTTGCCGGTAGGTGTATTAGTTGGACAGATCATCTTTATTGGGCAGTTTACTAGTATTTTATCAACTGCTATTAGTCTGCCAGTCTTGTGTCTGTTGGTACTGACATTATATATTGTTGTCAGCCCTATTTGGTACTTTCTATACCAAACATCCCCTGATGGGTGTAGGCACACCGAAACATGTTGGGACTTTTTTGAAGTACCAAGGACCTCTTTGAGGTACCATATTAGTGCAGAGATCAGTGTGCACTAGGGATAGGTTCCCAGACGGAGTCACCCTTTTTAGGACGGTTACTCCATATGTTCATCTTATAAGATTTTGTAATAGGTCAAGTAGGGTGTAATAGGGATTTTCTCTACTTTGTGCCTACTTATGCATTTGGGCAGTTGTCCTATTTTTAAACCTATTTATTAAAGGTTATGTGGAAAAGTCCTGTTTACAGTTTACAAAAAGCTGTGTACAGCAAGCATGTGCAAGAAGGTGCTCTGTTCAGATGAGACCAAATTTAACTGTTTGGCACAAATCCCGAACACTATGTGTGGAGGAAAGCCACTGCAACACTGCACATCACCCTGAACACACCATCCCCACTGTGAAGCATGGTGGTGGCAGCATCATGCTGTGGAGATGCTTTACTTCATCAGGGACTGGGAAGCTGCTCAGCGTTGATGGGAAGATGGATTAAGCTAAATACAGAGCAATCCTGGAGGAAAACCTGTTAGAATCTACAAAAGACTTGAGACTGGGGTGCAGGTTCACCTTCCAGCAGGACAACAAGCCTAAACATACATAAATATTGTTATCCATGCCTTTACAAGCAGTGACATTTCATTAAAGTAAACTCTAACTTTACCTTCAAGGAGGAAATATACTGCAGACATTTCTCTTCTTCATCCAATTGGGTGTCAAGCGTCTGTGTGTCCACTCGAAGCTCCAGACAGACTTGTAGAGACTCCATTTCTAGACATTGACTGAGTTTATTTTGAATGTGTTGATGAACTCTCTTCTCCCTGTAAGCCTGAAGAAATCTCTCACAGGATGCTTTCCCACAGAATTTAAGATAAAGGATAAGTTGCTGGTCACTTTTATGAATTTTGAGGATTTCAATACAGTTCGGGGATTCTTCAGAGAATTCTGAAAAAAATCGAACACAGAAATAAATGAAAAAAGTGCTAAAAGTTGTAGCTTGGCATATCATAAAGGCCAGCTATGAGGTGAGCCTTCAAAGTGCTAACTTCAGATCATAAAAGGATTAATCACTTGTTGACAAATACTCATCAATTTGTCAAGAAGTGGTTGGGCCCCCATTGTTCAGTACATAAAGGCAAATGTTAATAATACGCTACAATGTTCCATCTTTTAAATGGAAAACAAAATGCTGTCTACAGTCATGGCCAAAAGTTTTGAGAATGATACAAATGTTAATTTTTACAAAGTCTACTGCATCAGGTTTTAGAATGGCAATTTGCATATACTCCAGAATGTTATAAAGAGTGATCGGCTTAACAGCAACTAATTGCAACGTCAATAGTTGCCTAGAAAATGAACTTTTTCCCCCAAAACATATTTCAACTTCATTGCAGGCCTACCTTAAAAGGACCAGCTAACATCGTTTCAGTGATTGCTCCATTAACACAAGTGTGGGTGTTGATGAGAACAGGGCTGGAGATCAATCTGTCATGATTAAGTAAGAATCACACCACTGGACACTTTAAAAGGAGGCTGGTGCTTGGCATCATTGTTTCTCTTCTGTTAACCATGGTTATCTCTAAAGAAACATGTGCAGTCATCATTGCACTGCACAAAACTGGCCTAACAGGGAAGAGTATCGCAGCTAGAAAGATAGCACCTCAGTCAACAATCTATCGCATCACAAGGAATTCAAGGAGAGGTTCCATTGTTGCCAAAAAGGCTCCAGGGCGCCCAAGAAAGACCAGCAAGCACCGGGACCGTCTCTTAAAAGTGTTTCAGCTTCAGAATCGGGCTACCAGTGCATCTGCACGCACTGTGAGGCGGAGACTCATGGAGCAAGGCCTGGTGTCAAGGAGGGCAGCAAAGAAGCCACTTCTCTCCAGAAAAAACATCAGGGACAGACTGATATTCTGCCAAAGGTACAGGGAGTGTAGTGCTGTGGATTGGGGTAAAGTCATTTTCTCTGATGAATCCCCTTTCCGAATGTTTGGAACATCTGGAAAACAGCTTGTTCGGAGAAGACAAGGTAAATGATACCACCAGTCTTGTCTCATGCCAACTGTAAAGCATCCACAAACCATTCATGTGTGGGGTTGCTTCTCAGCCAAGGGAATCGGCTCTCTAACAGCCTTGCCTAAAAACACATCCATGAATAAAGAATGGTACCAGAATGTCCTCCAAGAGCAACTTCTCCCAACCGTCCAAGAGCAGTTTGGTGATCAGCAATGCCTTTTCCAGCATGATGGAGCACCTTGCCATAAAGCAAAGGTGATAACTAAATGGCTCAGGGAACAAAACATAAAGATTTTGGGTCCATGGCCTGGAAACTCCCCAGATCTTAATCCCCTTCAGAACTTGTGGTCAATCATCAAGTGACGGGTGGACAAACAAAAACCAACAAATTGTGACAAAATGCAAGCATTGATAGTGCAAGAATGGACTGCTATCAGTCAGGATTTGGTCCAGAAGTTGATTGAGAGCATGCCAGGGAGAATTGCAGAGGTCCTGAAGAAGAAGGGTCAACACTGCAAATATTGACTTGCTGCATTAACTCATTCTGTCAATAAAAGCTTTTGTTAATCATTATATGATTGCACTTGTATTTCTGTATGTGATAAAAACATCTGACAAACACACATAAAAACGAGAGGGCAACAGATCATGTGAAAATATAATATTTGTGTCATTCTCAAAACTTTTGGCCATGACTGTACAACCGATATTACGATGTCTACTGCACTTGGAGTTATACAGCGCTATCAAAGCTCAGTAAGTGCGATGTAAATCCATATGCGGTAGAATTTCCTGAATTTCTGCAGGTCACACCATTTTTTTTATCTAGGACCGAAAAAAGGAGTACGGGGAATTTCTAGCTCCATATAACAACATAGTTTTACCTTCTTAAAGGTATATTCTGCAATTAATCAGCATTATTCAATTATTTAAAGCCAATCATTCAAAGTATGTATTAAGTAATACTTATGTGAAATGTTTCAGCTCTAAAGCGAAGCAAAGCCCCGTCAAGCTCTCTTTCTAAACATACTGCCTAGAAAGAAATCACAAGGCATTATGGGAAAGGAGCTGAGAAGCTCAAGAGCCCTCTATTGGATGTAACAAATCGTCAATTTGCTTTTGACCGAGTCTTGAGAAGGCAAAAGGGATATTAGCCAAGCCAGTATCACTCATCTGCATAAAGCGCTGTTTTGGGCTTTCGCCCCTCATCAGTGCAGAGCAGAGCAATACTGGCTGGCTAGATTTGTTTCATCCAATAGTGGCCGCTTGAGTTTTTCAGCCCCTTTCCGATAATGCCTTGTGATATGCAGATGCTTAGTAGAGGGCAAAAAGGCAATTCAAAACTCTACACACCGTATGGTGCTCTCCTCACCTCAAGAAGAGATGTTCCCCTTTCTGAGCCACTCATTGCCTCCCACCCAGCCACTCTGCTCTGCACTGATGAGGGGCAAAACCCTGAAACAGCGCTGCCTGCAGATGAGAGATAATGGATTGGCTATTATCCCTTTTTCTTTCTCAAGACTCAGTGGGTCAAAAGCAAATTGAGGATTTGTTACATCCAATAGAGGGAGCTTGAGCTTCTCAGCTCCTTTCCCATAATGCCTTGTGATATGCAGATGCTTAGTAGAGGGCAAAAAAGCAATTCAAAACTCTACACACCATATGGTGCTCTCCAAGGATAGATGCCCCCCCCTTAGAAAGAAATCAATAACTGTGTGTGTGTTATTGGGGGAGGCAAACTACAAGTGCAAGAGGAACAACTACCACTATTAAACTATGATCACCTTCATCTTGACAAATTGGCTCTTTGACAATTCTTGCACAATGACCATTTTCTAAGGGTACGTCCAGACGACAAGTAAAATTTACTCATCAAATTCTGCCGCTTTGGACACTCAGCTAAACTCAGAACTCCCGTTCATGTCTATGGGAGAGTCCCAACCACCTCTCTGTTCAGAAAGTAGAGGTTTCGGGTCTCATTTAGGAGATACGTGCGGATTCCAGAAGTGTGACCTGGAACTATCAGATAATGACGGCATATGCTAGCAATATGCAATCAATGTCTGTAGTGAGAAAATCCCGTTACGCAGCTCAGTCAGCGTTTTCTCTGCTTTTTTATTCAGAAATTCTGCTCCAAATCATATATACCCATAGATCAGTGAGCTCAGCTTCTCTCCTCTATCACATCCTGCTTTCAGATAGAGGGACATAAACCCCCTGACAGGTTTCCTTTAAGTAGCAAAGTCCCACTTGCCCACAGAATTACGTTAACATGTAATCTATGGTGCACAGTAAACTTCATAAACCTAAAAAACAATAGGAAATTGTGTTTTTTTCAATTCCACCCTACAAATAATTTTTGGGTTGTTGTCAATACATTAAATCAGGCATCCTCAAACTGCGGCCCTCTAGCTGTTGGGAAACTACAACTCCCATCATGCATTTATATCATCTATAACAGTGGGAATAATGGGAGTTGTAGTTTTCCAACAGCTGGAGGGCCACAGTTTGAGGATGCCTGCATTAAACCATAACAAAATAAATTATAATTCATCCCACAAAACACAAGCCCTTACATGGCCTTGTCGACAGAAGAAAAATAGGCTCTTCGAAACAGAAAAAAGAAAGAGAACTCTATCACCAAAAATCTTTCAACTGACAAGGGGCTAAAGGGGTTGTACAGAAAATAACAGCACCACACTTACTCACCGGTAGTGTGTGGCATTAAAGCTCAGCCTTATTCACCTCAATATATCTCACCAGTAATGCCAAACCAAATCCATGGACACTAGTGGCGCTGTTTCTCATTAAAAGCAATCATATTTTTTCTGATCTTTGGCAAGCCCTGTAAGGCTAAAAAGGGCAAAATTGCTGGATGTGGATCTTTTGCGATTTTTTATATTGAACAATATTACTTGACAATTGATATCTATTTTTCTGGGTTTTACATAAATAAGACTATTAAGGCTATGTTCACATGGCATAATTGCAGGGCGTAATTACACCCTGCAATTACGCCAGGACTTCGGCAGCCATAGGTATTCATTACTAGCGGCGCGTATTTACCGCTAGTAATTGACATGTCACTTATCTCCCCCCGCAGCGTATTGTGCGAGCGGGGAGAGGAGGCGTAATCCGTAGTTCTCTATGAGAACTGTGGATTACCGTAATTATTGGGACGTATCTCGGCCCGTATTGAGCGCAGTACGGCGCAAAATACGGGCTGAAATACGTCCCAATTTCACCCGTATGAACATAGCCTAATGTTAACTGTTTCCTTTTTTTCTGTTATTAGGGGCAGTCTAGGGTGTCTAGGGACAGGGCATAGAACGGGGTTGCCATTTTCAGGGCTGGTGTTCTGTTTAGATAGGGTATATATGTTAAGGTTTTCATAGAGTAAATTTGGTCTGATTTTAGTGCTTATCAATAGAAGCTAAGTGTTATTCTTTTATTATTATATTTTGTTTAGGGTTCACTCTTTAGGGCATGTCCCCACGGCACGGGTTTTCGGGCGGTTTTTCAGCCGGTTTGCGGTTTTTCAGACCGCCTGAAAAACCGGCCGAAAATGAGCACAATTGTGCTCTATGGAAACCTGTGCAGCAGTCCCCACTGCACGGATTTCCTGCCCGGCGGTTTTGTCGCCGGCGGACCGGCGACAAAACATTGAACACGCACAATCTTCCGTCCGGTTTCCGGAGGGAACATGTGCATCTCAATGGGAGGGGGGAGGGCTGTTCTCCGCTCATCGCGGAGAAAAGCCGTCCCCCCCCCCGCGGCCATGGGGACGGCCGCAAAACCGGATAAATACCGGCCGGCGAACCGGCCGGTATTTGTCGACTGCCGTGTGAACGGCCCCTTACTGTGACTGTCTTTCTGTTTGGTCATTACCTATAGATGAAAATAAGTGTTTTCCTCTTCACCTTCCAAAAGCCATAACTTTTTAACGGTGTCATTCACTGTACCATAGAATATACAGGGAAGCCGCAAAAAAAAAATTCTGTCTGGTGAAATGTGAAAAAAACGTGCACCGTGTTTGCAGAGGGTTTGTTTTATGGCTTTCACTCTCCGGTATAAATGATGTGTTATATGAATTCTGCAGTTTGATACAATTCCGGCAATAACAAATATGTAGGATTTTCATTATGTTATAGTACGGCAAAAAAAACAACAAACATTTTCTATTTTTAAATATATGCTGCAGCGCCATTTTTTGGCACAACAGCTAATCTTATCCTGTAACACAGTCAGCTTGTAGCTAGCTATGTGCAGACCTAGTAGAAGAGTGAAGAAATCAGGCGATACCTTTTAGAGGCTAACTGAGTATATTTGATAGTGAGCTTTCGAGAGGACTAGCTCCCTTCTTCAGACAGTGTTATACAACAAACTGAAAATACACAGACTTTTTATACACAAAAGACATGGATCTTCAAAGGATCGTAGAATTCTTAAAAATAACAAAATGCAATGTAAGTAGAGCAGTTATTTACAACAGGTCAAGAAATAAACAGTCTGGAAACTTGTGAGGCATGACAGGAGTGATCAGTAATTATTTCTCTTATCTATATGCAATCAGGGAAGATTTGTTGCTCTCACAGTTCACACATAGTTTGACATGAAGCTGGCATGAATATTTAACCCATTTTGCAGTTTTAAATTTTTGCATTAATTTATATTCCCATTCCTTCCTCTCCCTCTGAGTCTTAAAATTTCCCATTAAGATTGTAACCTGTAAATCTTCCATGGAGTGATTTTCTCCAGCGAAATGTGCGGCCACTGGGAGATCTGTTATGCTGTTGTTAATAGTGAATCTGTGTGAATTCATGCGCTGGCTGAGTCTCTGCCCTTTTTCCCCCACATAGAGGCCTGTGGTCGGACATTGCACACACATGATTAGATACACCACATTGGAAGACCGCAGGAAAATGTCCCCCTAATTCTGTGCACCTGTTGGGATTGTGGGACAGGTACACTGTCAGCAGTGTGGATGTGACTGCAGGTCTTGCACCTGTTCTGCAGGCAGGGTGAGGTGCCATTTTCTGTTGGGGCCTTCAGACCGCTCCGGACAATAATGCGCTGCAGGTTTGGTGCAGACCTGTAATGTAGCAATTCCTTTGTGGGAACACCCCCTAAACAACCCATTCCAAAATTTATTGGCCACTGTTGCAAAAAAATACAGTGGCGGAATGATATTGGCAGGTATAGACTATCATAAAACAGAAAATCTGGAAGTGTACTTTAAGAACATTACGTAATGGTGAAAAGTATGGATTCACCCCTCCAAGTTAAAACTGATGGGCTTTTCTTTGACTAAATAAAATTATTGCCAGAATATGGTGAATACTAAAATCAACTTTATAGATAATTATCACAGTAATTATACTGTTTAATGGACAGCTATATACAGTATATCGTAAGCTATATTATTGGCAACTTGTCCTGAATATACCCTTATTAAGTCATGTCCTTACAAATGTGATATGTCCCAGAAATCTTATTCTGTAATTAACTGTATAGAGAGGGATAGGAGGAAGGGTGTGTGCATCCTCTAAATTTTAAGGCTTTGTTAAAAGCCTTATAGGTTTGTGACTACAGGGTGGTTTTTTTTTACCACAACAGTGCTTTCCTGCTAGCATCTACACCTTTTACATTTGGCCGACTCTCAAAGTGGATCCCAGCCTTCAATAAATCACATGATAGATTGCTTTGCTCTCACTGCACCTCCTGCTTCTGATACTGGCACCAGCACAAGAATCAGTCAAAGCTGCATCAAAGTGCTTTTCAGCTTCTCCAGCACTAACTTCCCCCAGGGACAAAACTAAAGTCTTCTGCATTCTCTAATTACATCTGCATCTGACTCTGAAGCTACAGGGTTCAGCCCTCTCTAGAGGATTTAACTACCTACCTACAACTGCAGCATCTAGCTTTCATGTAGCCGCTCCTGTCTTGCTCTGCCAAATGTTCGCCCAAAATGGTACCGAATAGTTGCCCAAACTTCTTTCAGAGAGAGGTGTGTCCCCATCCAGGCTCCTATGCCCATCTCAACAAGGAGACCCCAGTACATATGTGTACAGCAATAGGAAGAAACAGAGCGGCACTCACCAGACCATTTTAGCGTGTCTTTATTTCACATGCAGCATTAAAAACAGGCGAAGACAGATGGGAAGGTACTGCCAACAATCGTTTTGCATGTGAACGCTTTCTCAAGGCATGTCGGGGGATGACGCATCAGCATCTTAAATCCCCTCCGTGCCTCTCAGTCATTCAACACAGGTAATAAAATGTTCACAATGTAAACAACACACAAACTAGTACAATAAAGCCATGTTCACACGGCTTATTTGGGCACGTATTTCAGCCTGCAATTCCCGGCGTACTGCGTGAATTACGGGCTGGAATACGTCCCAGTCATTACGGTAATCCATAGTTCTCATAGAGAACTATGGATTATGTCTCCTCTCCCCGCTCGGAGAATCTGCCGCAGGGAGAGATAAGTGACATGTCATTTACTAGCGGCTTATAAGCGCCGCTAGTAATGATAGTTTATGGGCCAGTGAGGTGCCGGCCCCCCCGTCTACATGGCGTAGTAGCGGGGCGTAATTACACCCCGCAATTAAGCCGTGTGAACATGGCCTAACAACATCCCAGAAAATAAACAATAAACATATGCAACATTGTTTACAAGAAGAAATTACAAAAAAGGAGATTAATCATTCCTATCATTTAACTCCGTCATCCCCAAAGCTTCATTTGATCCATTGAGCCTCACACTGCAGGAGTCTTGTATGTCAATCTATTCCATTCTTCAGTGAGAAAATTCTCTGTATCCCTGCAAATAAAATGCCAGACACATCTCCATGTACCTCCTGCATATGGGTAATAAACCTCGGGGTTCCTTTCTTAGATTTTACAGAATATAAATGTTCCCTAATCCTTATAAATAGAGGACGAATCTTTTGCCGATGTAGAAATGTCCGCATTTGCACCATAAAACGTATACGACAAAATTGGAACGACATGTGATTAATTCATTCACCATGTGGACTACTGTCCCAGTTTGTAAAGTCTTTCCAGTTACCATCTTATTACAAAAAGAACAAGACCCATATCTATGATTGCCTTTTGGGGTAAATTTATCCAACTAATTGTTATTATTCTTTTGTAGCCTACCCTGAACAAACTCATCTCTCAGATTACGACATCTCCTGAAAGTCACAATAGGAGGTTCCCTCGTTTTATCCTTCAAATCAACATCAGATTCAAGAATGTGCCAATTCTTTCTTATGGCACCTCTTATTACTTCAGACATATTGTTAAACTCAAAGGAGAACAATGATCTGTCACACTTCCTCTGCTCCCATTTACAAAACAATAATTGCCTACGTTCTTGATAAATAGCCTTAGAGAAAGCACCAGATATCAATTCTTCATTATAACCTCTAAGTCTCAATTTTTCAGCTAATTCCAATTATTGTTCTAAAAAGTCATGATACTCGCCATTATTAAGCCGCAATCTAAGAAATTGACTGTACGGTAATGATCTCTTAATATGGCCCGGATGAAAACTGTCGTGATATAACAATGAGTTGGTAGATGTGGGCTTCCTATGACCTCTAGTTATTATCCTATCTTCCTTCAATGTGATATCAACATCCAAAAAATACAACCGACTTATCACCAAAATTAGACGTAAATTCCATGTTTAAGTTGTTGTTATTGATGTAATTAACAAAATCACAAAACTGAGACTCTGACCCCGACCAGACTATAAGAATATCATCGATAAAGCGTGACTAGTGGGGAATATATGAATTTTCAGCACTATAGATATACTCTTCCTCCCAACTGGCCAAAAACAAATTTGCAAAGGTAGGTGCTACCGGAGTACCCATGGCTGTCCCTGTCTTCTGCACATACCAATCTTCACCAAATCTGAAGGCATTATGACCCAATACAAAATCCAATGCATCACAAATAAAATCTATTAGCTTAACATCTCTATTGGTCCTACCCAAAAAATGACCTGATTGCTCTAATGCCATGTGAATGACGAATTTTAGTATAAAGGAGCTGACAACATCAATAGCCACCAGTCTAAAATAGGGGGACACTGTAAGGTTGTTCAGAATTTGTAATAATGCCTTCATATCTAATAGAAAAGAGGGAATACTTGACAAAATTGGTCTCAAGAACCAGTCTAAATATTGAGACAAGGGCTCAGTAATTGAACCCCTGCTGGCCACAATGGGTCGGCCAGGTGGACAATCCAGTGATTTGTGCACTTTTGGAAGGAAATACCAATTAGGTTTAGATGGTCTTAACGGGAGTAATTTTTCAGCCAACCGTTTTGATAGAAAACCAATTGCTCTACCTTTCTGTAACAACGTACGTAGCTGACCCAAGTATGTCTGACACCGGTCCCCCCGCAATTTATCATACGTTTCCACATCACTCAACTGACGCTTAGCCTCATACAAATAATATTCTCTATCCATAATGACAATATTTCCCCCCTTGTCAGGGGGCTTTTTAACTATATTATCATTAGTTTTCAATTCTTTAAGTGCTTTTTGTTCTTCATTAGTCAAATTCTGTACTACTTCTGGATAAACCAAATGCTTTAATATCTTTCAGTACCACTCTTTCAAAATTAAATAAAGCTGAGCCCAGTGACAAGGGGGGAAAAAAGTACTCTTCACACCTCCACAAATTCGCTGTTCAGATTTCCCAACTGTCACCTCATTATCCATATTACCATCCAAAAGGTCCAACAGGTCAGACATGACTTCATAATCAGGAATAGATTATCCCCAAGGAAAAAGCCCAATCTATCAATCTCAGTGCCTATTTCCCCTTCATGAATAATGATATCATCATTTTGTTTATTCCTAAAGATTTTAAACAAATTTAACTTTCTAAGGGATTTTCCTAAATCAATCTGGAACTGAAAAAAATCAAACCTATTAGATATACAAAAATTAAGGCCTTTAGAAAATAAAGAAAGAGCAGCAGGATCCAACTTAACATGTGACAGGTTAATAACATTGGACACACTCACCCCTTGTTGGTCTGTGGGATCACGAGGAACACAAGTCTCTACTTCCTCAAAGAGACTTGTTTCCTCTTGAACCCGCCTCCACTTGGAGGATACGTTTTTCTTCTTACGACCACCTCCGCGGATTCGCCGCCTAAAGGGCCAGGTGATGCAGAGCCACTCAATTCTCCCATCACATTAACAAGTATTTGTCCATTAGAAGTATCATCAGTAACACTTGAGTCTGAACCAGAATCAGTAGTCCAGTATTCATTTTGTTTCTTGGAACGAGGTTTCCTCTTATTTGGTCTGAACGATCTCCTATTTCTCTGTTGTTGTTCCTTCCAGGTGAAGATTTCATCATGATCAAGGTCCAATTTATCTCTTATAAGTTTGCCTCTTTTTCGTTCTTTAATTTCATTCTGAACTGGAATTAAACGATTATCTAATTTCCGCTGAAACAGTCTCCACTGAGCTTCCGTCAATCTCGTCTGAAGTTCAAATTTAGACAAATTGAGATACTTCTGTATACAATCATACTCGTGATCTTTCTAATACTATTTTCGTCAAATTCAATGAATGTTCAACATGTGCCTCTTTCCATTTCGATAAAAAAATCCACATCATCACGATATTGAGCAATGTCCTTATACATTCGAAAACCTCTCGGTGATATTTTGCAGTCTAGATATGACTGTAAGGTACTATTAGTCCAAAATAACCGTACTTCTTTATTTAAGTGTCCCTGTTTAAGTTTTGAGAAGTGCTGATTTACAACCACTGGTGCCGACCCTTTCTTGTTTGGAATTGCCAGTACATGTGTGCTTCGCCTAAGCTTTAACTCTATTCGTGCTCTCCAATATCGAAGAAAAGAGTGCAGTGCAGAGCAACCACCTCTGCTGAAGTACACAGATGTCCACCAAGCGCTCTTTTCCCGATCCCAGAGTTTAGGCCATGTAGCCTTATGAGCACTACCCTCCTAGACAGTGGTTAGCTCTTAGAATTCTTATAGTCGTGGTCACCAACAAGTCTTTGGTGCCCATTTTTTAAGTAACTGCTATGGCTCAGAAACCCCATCTCAAGTCCAAGATCGTTGCCACAAGTTTTGACAAGCTTTCCCCTCATACTCTGATGTTTATTTGGCATTTAAAGGTTACAATCCCCTTTCTCTCTAACTTATCTGCCAGTTTTGGGTTCCCAACTAGTGTGGTATCCCCAGAAATGTTTGACACAGTCCTCTCTGAGGATGCTCTCACATTATCAGAATCCCCATCGGACTTTCCAGACTCTACAAACAGATGGATGTGATTTCACATATTTCATCTTACTGCACTAGTTGATCCTTGCGATCGACAAGGGACTGGTTGTAGTCATCAGCAACCTTGTCCAGCACTCATTCAGAGAATTTAAGTACTCCAGCATTTACAATTTAAGAAGAAACAAGAACAGGCATGAAAGCTTTAAAACGGGTTTGAATGTGTGGGAAGCAGTGGAACTTCCTACACCATGACCTTACGCCATGGAACTGGTTCGGCCTTGTACAGAACTAGTGGTTTCATAAGCCGGATTTGATAGTAAATCTTCCTGTATCACTGCATGGTCAAATTATGTACTCAGATGATGAGATATTCACTATTTGCAAACATTTTTATCTAAATTAGAAAAAAATTTATGATCTGCTAATTTATCCAAGTGTTTGGCCTTCTGGGACATCTGGTACACTAAGGGCCACATGTATGAAAACTGTGTAGGTCTAAGACTCTCTTTGTTGCCCATAGCAACCAATCAGAACACCCCTTTAATTTTCCCAGAGCACTATATGAAATGAAAGGGGCGCTCTGATTGGTTGCTATAGGCAACAAAGTGAGTTTTAGACCTTGACAATTTTCATACATGTGTCCCTAAGTTTCACACCAGAACCTGAGGCTACGAGATCAAGGAGCTGAGTTGGAAGGCTAGCACATCTGAGAAAAGACTTGGTCTACTGTTGAGACTTGTGTGTGGACTTTCTTAAAGCGAGGAGTTGAGCTGCGGTAAACACCTCTAGGAACTATCAGCAGAATATTTGTGTTGGAACTATTCTGTGGAAGTGAAGTGATTTTATCCTTCGATATCAATAAATTTAGTTTAGTACGCTCGCTCTCTTGGTTGTTTGTGGATTGTATGAACCACAATATATGCTGCTTACGAGCTACGTGGATGCACAGACAAAACACTAGATTAAATTAAGGTCAAATTAGATAAGGAAGTACAATTGGGTCGTGTGAACCGATTTACAGATGATATCACCATTGTGTGTTTTACCAAAAAAAGGGAGAAGTGTTTAGGGTAATTCACCATCTCTTTCCCATAACTCTATGAAATGTGGGATTAGCAGGGAGGAGGTGGCAAAAGTTGCATGTCTTTAGGGCAAAATTTGCATGTAATAAGGGATTTTACTATTATCCAGCTGCTAAAACGCTTACAGTGTTCATGAAGATACCTGGAAGCAAGTGTCCTATTTGTTGCTATAACCCCTGTGTGTGTGCCAGATATGCAATAATGATCCTAACCAAATCTGTTACTCAGATGTGCTTTCACTATTGTTTTATTTTGTGCTCTACAACTTAATTTAACATCATATTATGTGATTTTCCTGCCACTAGTGGCAGAATTCTGATCTGTCACTGTCAGACATATACACATGGACAAAATTGTTGGTACCCTTCTGTTAAAGAAAGAAAAACCCAAAATCGTCACTACAATAACATGAAACTGTCAAAAGTTATAATAAATTTACACTTACTGAAAATCAACTAATGAAAATCAGACATTGACTTTTACCTTTGGTTCAACTGAAAAATATTTTAAAAAAAACCCCAAAAAAATGAATCAAAAACTGACCTAGACAAAAACGATGATACTCCTAGAAAAGATTGAAAATAATTTGATGATATAACCAAGTTAAATTAAGGTGTCTCCTGTAATTAGCATCACGGGTATCTTTAAACTTGTAATCAGACAGTCTGCTTATTCAAAGGGTTAAAAGTAGTCAGTGTGCTGTTTGGTACCATTGTATTCACCACATTGCACAAGGACTTAAGAAAGCTAAAAGAGAGAGTTGTCTCAGGAGAGAAGGAATAAAATTTATAGACAAACATGTTAACTTTAATGGCTATGATGTTCCTGTTACTTCAGTTGCAGATATTATTCAGAATTTTAAGGTCTATGGGACTGTAGGTAACCTCCCTTGTTGTGGCTTCAAGAGTCAAATCGATGAAATATTGAATAGACAGATAAAATGAATGGTAACCAAATAGCCTAGAGATAAGAGATGAACTCCAAAGTCAAGGTGCATCAGTGTCAGATCACACCAGACATTGCTATCTGTCAGGGCTGGGCAGCATTCAGCCTGCTGTGAGAAACAGTCTGCAGCAGCTGATTTGTGACCCCACCCTGATACACATTCTGCTGGAAGCTGTGTGAGTGACAGAGGCCCAGCCACTCTGGACAGGGGCGTGTCGCAGCAGCCAATGGGAGGACCCGGAGGCTGCTCCAGTCAGTTACAGGGGCGGTATCCGGGAATCACATTTAAACTCCCTGCAGGCTGAGTGCTATGTCTGCGATATTCTCCTGGCTGCCTAGTGTTTCTGTGCTTTGTATCGTGTTAGCTTGTTGTGTGTACCGGACCCCGGCTTGTTTACTGACCCTGGCTAGTCCTCTGATTTTGTACTTCGCTCCCGTTCGTGTTTTGACCCCGACGTGTTTTCTGGTTTCTCTTTGGTTCTGATTTGTGGCTTGTAGTATCTGATTTGTTACTGACCCGGACTGTCTGACCCTTCTTCCTTCTGACGGCACCAGCACTCTAGTAGCAGGGACTGTCGCCCAGTTGGCGTCAAGTAGGCAGGGACAGTGGGCTGGGTTCCCGTTTTGGCTCACTGTACCTCGCTTGACGTGACACTGTCTTTGTCAAAGTGGATGTATTGGAAGATGACCAAGGAGGAAATCACAGTTGAAAACATATAAAAAAGCGAATCTGGATTTTGCCAAAACTCATGTTGATTAGCCACAAAGTTTGTGAAAAAATGTCCTTTAGACAGATGAGACAAAACTGGAGCTTTTTGGCAAGTCACATCAGCTTTATGTTCATAGCTGCAAAAGAGAAGCCTTAAAAGAAAAGGACAACATACTTTGAAAAATGGAGGATGTTCGGTTATGTTTTGGGGCTCCATTTCTGCATTTGGCTTAGGATATCTTAAATCTGTACAAGGTACAATGAAATCTCAAGACTATCAAGAGATTCTGAAGCTAAATGTTCTGCCCAGTGTCAGAAAGCTTGGGAGGTCATAAGTCTTCCAATGGGATAATGACAAAAACACACAGCTAAAAACATCCAACATTGGTTAAGAGCAAAGCAGTGGACTTTTCTTAAGTGGCTTCTATGAACCCTGGTCTAAATCCTATTGAACATCTGTGGAAGGAGCTGAAACATTTAATTTGGAGAAGGCAGCTTCACACCTGGAGCAGTTTGTTAACGAGGAGTGGACCAAGATACCTGTGGACAGGTACAGAAGTCTCATTGAGAGTTACAGAAAATTGTTTGCTTGTAGTGATTGCCACAAAAGGGTTTGCAACAAAATATTAAATTCGGGGACCAGTATTTTTGTTTAGGAGAATTTCATTATTTATTTTTTCAGTTGAACCACAATTCAACTGCACATGCTAGCACCTATGCTATACACATAGCCATGTCCCAGACAATGGGGGCGGTTCATTGCAACGTGTTTAGCATAGGTGCTAGTGTGTGACGCCACAGGTTGGTGATGGGGTCGCCCTTTTTCGGGGCGAGTACCCTGTGTTCTATTAGGAAGGGTGAACATATGCCAAGTAGGAATTTAATAGGATGTATTGATTTTTTCCTGTTCCCCCCCCCCCCCATCCCAGCCTATAGTTACACCTGCCTCACATCTACTCTGGAGCTGTGTCTTTCTGTTTCAACTATATGGTAAGATGACTTATTTTTTCATATTTTTACTAATTTTTTTTAAAAAGGGCATAGTTAAAGTTATGTTTTAAACACACTTTGGTTTTTTAGGATGTTTGCATTTGGTGCCTTTGCAGTGTATTCTGATTTTGAGATTTCTCCTTTATTGTGGAGCTCTTTGGTTTTTCTATAAATATTGCTTTACGTAATAAAAACCCTTTTCTTTTAAAGCGCTTCAACAAAAAAAATCTATATAAATCGTATAGCCGTAATTGTATTGACCCACAGAGTAAAACTAACTTGTCATGTACGCTGCACGGTAAGAGCTTTTAAAAATAAAAAACAGTACTAGGATTGCAGTATTTTCTTCACCCTGGCTTCCAAACAATTAATTGGATTTAAAAGCGATCAAAAAGCCTTGTCCTCTCAAAAATTATACCACTAAAAACTTCAGCTCATCCCGCAAAAAACAAGCCCATACACAAAAAAATAAAAAATGTATGCCTCTTAGACTATGGTGATGCATAGTCTTTTTTTTAATAAAAGTGTTTTTATTGTGTAAAACCAGTAAAACATAAAAAATACAAATATATACAAATTGAGTATCGCTGTAATTGTATCGACCTGCTGAGTAAAGCTAGCATGTAATTTATACCACATGGTGACCGCTGTAAAAAATTCAAATAAAAACACTACCAGGATTGCTGTATTTTGTTCAAAACGCATCACAAAAACTTTGATAAAAAGCAATCAAAGCATCATTTGAACCCCATTATGATACCAATGAAAAACTCATCCCGCAAAAAACAAGCTCAATCAGCTCCATATACAGGTAAATATAAAAGTTATGACCATGAATGAGACTATGATGACATAAAAACACATTTTTTTTATAAATGCATTTCTATTGTGTAAAGTAAGAACACATAAAAAAAATATATAAAATTTATCACTGTAATCGTACCGACCCACACAGTAAAGTTATCATGTCATTTATACCGCACAGCGAACACTATAAAAATGAAGCCCAAAGACAATGGCGGAACTGTCCCCCTCATTTTCATGCTAAAAACTATGGAACACCTGTGGGCCCATAATGCACAATACACCCCTAGATGAATTTTATCAGGGGTGTTGAATCCCAAATAGGGTGACTTCTGGAAGGTTTCACCTGTTCTGGTACTTTGGGAGCTTTGCAAATGTGACATGGCACCCACCAAAATCTGTTTCAAAAGCCAAATAGCGCTCCCTCCCTTGTGTACCTTGTCATGCGCCCAAACAGCAGTTTACACCCACATATAGGGTATTGCCAAACTTGGAAGAAATTACATAGCAAAATGTGGGGTGCTTTTTTCCCAGGATTCCTTATAAAACTGAAACATTTTCAACTAAAATTATAGATGGAAAGAAAGAAATTTTTTATTGTTACAGCCTAACACAAAAAAAAATGTGAGACACCTATGGAGTTGATATACTCACTGCACCCCTGGATATATTCCTTAAGGGGTGTAGTTTCCAAAATGGGGTATTTTTAGGGGTGTTTATTAAGTTTTAGCATCTTAGGGTGTCCGCAAACCTGAAATGGCACCTAAAGAAAATTGTAATGAAAATGAGACCCCAAAGTCTAATAGGTGCTCCTCCTATTCTGAGGCTTGTGGTTGAGACAAATAGTGCACTAGGGCCACATATGGGATATCTCTAAAAATGTCAGTTTTGGGGGAATTGATATTAGGTTGCATTTCCCTGGTCAAATCTACTGTGTTCCAGTGAATAATGGATAACAATTGAAAATCTGTGGAAAAAAAAGTGAAACTTTGAAATTTCACTTCACTTTGCTTTAATTTCTGTGAAACACCTAATGGGTTAATACACTTCCTAAACACTGTTGTAAATACTTTAAGGGGTGTAGTTTCTTAGATGGAATTTAAGTCACGTCAGAAATGAACTGGTGCCTCAAAAAATCGACTAAATTACGTTGTAAAAAAAATAAAAAGATATTTAAAAAATAATGCCAACCTACAGGAGACATATGGTAGATGCTAGTTATAAACTATTTTGTGTGGAATTACTAATTGTCTTACATGCAGAAATTTTTTAATTTGAAAATGGCAAATTTTTTTACAAATAAGGATTGTAAGGACCACAATTTTTACTAACTTAAAGCACGATGTACCACAAGAAAAAAATCTCAGTCACATGGATAGGTAAAAAAAGTTATTCTCACATAAAGTGTCACGTCAGATTTAAAAAATGATTGTCAGGAAGGTCAAAACTGGCTGCGTCTTTAAGGGGTTAAAATATTAGATCTTACTTAATGTATGGTTGTCTATGAAACCGTGTATTTATAATGGTGTCTCTCTCTTTAAGGAATTGATTTTAAGTTATATAAATGAAAGGTTATTTGTTAGTCCTCTGCATATTCCAAACACATGCCTACAACTTGCCTTGTTCTTCCCTGCATTATCCCACAAATTGATATGCAAACAACATATCTCAGTCATTTTACATGAAATCCCAAAAAAGTACATAGCTGATACCCACAACAACTTTGTGGTATGTAATGCATTCATAGGACCAGGATTATATTGCCCATTTTTATATTTATTCTTTTATATTTCAGGTCTTAACAGTGGGTATGTAAAGATGTCTTACCTGAAATGATATTCCTGAGTGTATTGTAAACCATGGATTTGTTGAAGTCATACTTATCAGGTAGAGAGGTAGAATCCGACTGGATAAAGAGGTATACACTCCCAATCCAATCATTTGGACAGGATGTCATCTTTAAGGCCTTAAAAACAAACAAACCCTTGGTCACCATTATATGGTTTATATACAGATCTAATCTGAGTCAGTTAGAAAATTCATTTTAATAACTTATCTTATACCGATCCTTTTTGTATGTTGTCAGAAGTATGGTCTAGTAGATTTGTAAGGCTATGATAACACCACAAAGTTGGTGTTATCTAATGGTCATCTAATGTCATCTAATGGTCAGCATGTTATCTAATGGTCAGCATGTTAAGAAATGTATGCCACTCTGTATACATTTTCTTGCGGTTGTTCACTAAATAGAAAAGCACAGTTTGCTGCATTTTCCTATAAAATAAAGAAAATGTATGATGGTACCTACCCATCCAGCAGAGGCCAAAAGGACACTTTTTTTTTAGCCGGCATGGAGATAATGAGGTTTTCCATTACAATTCATTGGCCCCTGCTAAATGCTTTCTTCCAAAAAGAAAACAGCACTAACCCCATGCAGCTCAGTCCTATTTATTAAAGATTAAACTGCAATACCAGAAACAACTCATTGACAAGTGTGATGCTATATGTGAAAGACAGCAGAAATGTTTTACTGGACCTGAACAATCTGAAAAACCAGAGAGAGACAACCCAAGCATAGAAGCATAGAACTTCTCTCACAACTGTCTCCCAAACTAAGCCTCACTGACAACTGGGGGATGGAGGACAATCTGATACCGCAGTTGGATACAACTTTGAGGCTATGTCTACACTGAATCAGACAAAAAACGGCCGAAAAGCAGCCGTTTTTTCTCTGATGCAGGACCGCGGCTTTTGTCACGCTTTGTACAAAAACCGCGGTCGCTTCTCGTTTTCCTGACTTTGCCCATACAATTGTATTGTATGGGAAGACGGCAATAAAACGAGAAGCGCCGGTGTATTATACAACATGTTGTATAATACGCCGCTGCCGAAAGACGGGCAGAGAAAAGACGAGCTGTGTAGACTGCAGCTCGTCTTTTCTATTGTCGGCTATGGGGCCGCACTAACGATCGTATCTGCGGCGCTTTTAAAAAACGAAAAGCGCCGGAGATACGATCGTTTTTCTGTGCAGTGTAGACATAGCCTGAAATTCCAGGAACTATAAATCTGGCCAGCTCTGTTGTATTTCTCTTTTCTTCTTAGGATATATCTAAACAGCACGGTATTCTCGTTGAATTTGCAGTGGATTCAGTAATTTGCTCTGTAGACTTCAATAGAAAATCCGTGCACTCAACTTCTTTGGTCGACCATAGCGAAGCCGGTTCTGAGTGGAACCTGTCTTGTTACACCGCTGTATGGTCTTGGCCACCATGCTGCAGCTCAGTTTTAGAGTTGTGGCAATGTTATTATAGCCTATACCATGTATATGCCTAGCAACAATTTTTTAATCCTCAGTAAGTTCTTAGCAATGAACAGCCATGTTAAACCATCAGTGACCATTATGAGAGTAAGAGCGATAACACCAGATTTAACATACCGGTTCCCAATTCACACCTGAGACCTTGTAACACTAACAAGTCATATGACACCATGGAGAGAAAATGGGAAATTGGGAACAATTTGTCCATTTTCACTTAGAGATGTACTCACATTTTGTTGACAGCGGTTTAGACATTGATGGCTGTGTGTTGAGTTATTTTGAGTGCACACTAAATCTACACTGTTATTCTGTGACTGATTCCAGTCGTACTGCGCGCCGAATTTGCGCTGCAGTACGGCTCCAATCCGTCCCAGTCATTACAGTAATCCACAGTTCTCATAGAGAACTATGGATTCCGTCTCTTCTCCCCGCTCGGCGAATCCGCCTAGGGGGGAGAAAGTGACATGCACATTATTTACGCCATGTACGCGCCGTGAACAATGAGTGTCTATGGGGCCGGCGAGCTGCTGGCCCCCCGCCCCCGCTGCACGGCAGCCGGCGTAGTTGTGGGGCGAAATCCGTCTCCGCAATTACATCGGCAATAAGCCGTGTGAACATTGCCTTATACAAACTGTACTCTGACGTTTGTGCTTGGGCCATGCTGAATTGTAACACTTCCTTTCACCCATGCTGACAATTTGTAACTTTATGAAAAAAAATAGCTTCAACGGCTATGAAATTATTTTTTTTTAAATAAGTTAGGACCACCATGAAGGTGGACATTCACTTGAAAGGAGAACTTCCCTTTCAACAAAATATGCAGATGTTTAGACATGATGGGGATTGTAATTTCATCGCAGGAAGAGCAAAAGGTTATAAACCACTAAACTAGCATGAGGCCAATAATGATCCAAGTGTATAATGTCCACATAGAAATATGTGAATGGACAGTACAGGAAACCATGACAAATAAGCATCCTCTGTGTCTAGAGGAAATAATTTTTCTCGATTGTCACAGATGAGGATTCTTTACTATAAGAGCAGTGAGAATATGGAACTCACTGCCACTAGAGGTTGTGATGGTAGATTCATTGACCATGTTCCAGAAGGTCCTAGATGCTATCCTTGAACAATATAATGTTACAGATTATGGATCCTGGAGAAAATAGATGGGAGGTTGATCCAGGGATTTATTCTGGTCAGGAAGCATTTTTTCCTCTACTATTGAGCAATAGAAATCTAGTTCATAAGGGATTTTGCCTTCCTCTAGATCAATACCTTAGGGTTAGTCTTAGTAGACCTGTATCAACTGATCCCTTAAAGGGGTTGTCTCACTGCATTGAATCATCTTACCTCAGTCCTGCTTTCACTGTGTTATTTTTTAATTCAGGGGTGTGTTTACTGGCTACTAGTGGTCTGCAGTGATGAGCTGCTCAGGACACCAGGTCTTTAGCTATAGCAACTGGTGCGGGCAGCCTGTCAGGAGAGACTGAACAGGTCTGTAGCTATAGCGACCTGAGAAACTGATGCGGTGCAAACAAAAGGGATATCTCAAGATCTTTAACATAAAAAACAATCCTTGTAGTGAGACAAGCTCTTTAAAGACATTTTTTTTGTGACATATGAGGGTTTGTTTTTTTAAATTAAGTTTATTTTTAATAGCAATATTTTCAGGTACATATAACTTATTAACTTTGATTAACTCTTTCAGGGAGGACTGGAAAAACACAAAACAGTAATTCCGCCACGATTTTTTAAATTTACGCCATTATCCATATGGTAAACATACTGCAAGAACTTTATTTTGTGGGTCAGTACAATTATGGCAATACCCTAGTCACATTGTTTTTTCAATTTCACTTCTGCACAACAATAACACTTTTTAAATAAAAATGTCTTTGTGTTTCCGTATTCCAAGACCTATAACATTTTTATTTTTGTTGACAGATCTGAATGAGCTCTTGCTTTTTGTGGGATAACTTTTAGTTACCAATTTGGGGTATAAAATACTTTTAGATCGTTTCCTCTTATGTTTTTTGTGAAGAAAATGGGCAGAAAATGTAATTTTGGCATTGTGTAAAAAACAAAATGTATGCTGTTCGCCATGTGTGATGAATAATACATTTTTTTAGTGAAAAATGCAAATTTTTTAGATTTTTTTATGTCTTTCTTAAACTGTTTTTACTATGATTATTTTTTAGTCCCACTTGGGGACTTAAAGGGGTTTTGCCATGATCTTATTTCATACTTTCTGAATCCAGCTTTTCAGCTCTGCGTGCTCAGAAGGGGGCGTATGTGATTTGTTTGAATTACATATCATGTGACTCAGCAGGATGACATCACCAGGCCTTTTCCCACTCTAGTCAAAGAAAGGTCTGTTTATGTATAGAATTGTAAGTAGCTACACTGTAGCTCAGAACATTTTTGCTTTAAAGCACAAGGGTCCTAGGTTCAAATCCCTGCAGGAACTTAACCTGTGGATTTTTTCCTCTTTATCAATGCACAGACCTCATTGAGGTTTCTTTTTTATTTATTTGCACTGTTTGACTTATTACTAACTAGTCCAAACGACAGGAGTAGAATGACAGCACCTGGGGTTTGAACACTCAGTAGCTACCTGAGAAAATAGGTGATGTCTGAGCATGTGCGACCAGGACTGAGGAGCCCTGGTCGTCTCCCCTGGAGATGAGCTGTAAACGATGGATCACTAAAGGAGCAGCTAAAACAAAAATGGTGCAGAATTTTTAATAATGATGAATGGTGAAAATTTTAGTATTTAATTTTCAAACTTCCCACGTCAATTTTACTTTGTGGCAAAACCCCTTTAACAATGCATTTGATTGCTGATATAATACACTGTATTACTTGCTGCGTTATATTATACTTGTTAGTATGACACTACCAGGAATCCTGGACTCAACCTTTGGCAGGGCCTGAAAAGTATACACATAAGTCAGACGTGGAAGCCTTCATTAGGTCCCTAGCTATGATGTAAATACATCGGCTCTCTGGCAAACATTGCAGGGGGTGGCAATGGGGTAAGAAAGGGACCCACCTCCCTCTAAAACCTCTTACAGTGGTTACGGAAAGTATTCAGACCTCTTTAAATTTTTCACTCTTTGTTTCATTGCAGCCATTTGGTAAGATCCAAAAGTTCATTTTTGGCTCATTAAAGTACACTCTGTTTTCCCACCCCTCCCCTATCTTGAAAGAAAAATTTAGAAATGTAGATATTTTTTTGAAAATTTATTAAACAAGAAAAACTGAAAAATCACATGGTCATAAGTATTCAGACCTTTGCTGTGACACTCATATTTAACTCACATGCTGTCCATTTCCTTCTGATCCTCCTTGAGATGGGTCTACTCCTTCATTGGAGTCCAGCTGTGTTTAAATAAACTGATTGAACTTGATTAGGAAAGGCACACACCTGTCTATATAAGACCTCACAGCTCACAGTACATGTCAGAGCACATGAGAATCATGAGGTCTAAGGAACTGCCCAAGGAGCTCAGAGACAGAATTGTGGCAAGGCACAGATCTGGCCAAGGTTACAAAAGAATTTCTGCAGCACTCAAGGTTCCTAAGGGCACAGTGGCCTCCATAATCCTTAAATGGAAGTTTGGGATGACCACAACTCTTCCTTGACCTGGCCGCCCAGCCAAACTAAGCAATCGTGGAAGAAGAGACTTGCTGTGAGAGGTAAAGAAGAACCCCAAGATCACTGTGGCTGAGTTCCAGAGATGCAGTAGGGAGATGGGAGAAAGGTCCACAAAGTCAACTATCAGTGCAGCCCTCCACCAGTCGGAAGCCTCTCCTCAGTGCAAGACATATAAAGTCTGCATACAGTTTGCAAAAAAAAGATGAAGGACCCCCACAGTCTATGAGAAATAAGATTCTCTGGTCGGATGAGACGAAGATTGAACTTTTTGGTGTTAATTCTAAGTGGTATGTGTGGAGAAAACCAGGCACTGCTAATCACCTGCCCAAAACAATCCCAACAGTGAAACATGGTGGAGGCAGCATCATACTATGGGGGTGTTTTTCAGCTACAGGGACAGGACGACTGGTTGCAATTGAAGGAAAGATGAATGCAGCCAAGTACAGAGATATCCAGGTTGAAAACCTCTTCCAGAGTGCTCTGGACCTCTGACTGGACCAAAGGTTCTTCTTCCAACAAGACAATGACCCGAAGCACACAGCTAAAATAACAAAGCAGTGGCTTCAGAACAACTCTGTGACCATTCTTTACTGGCCCAGCCAGAGCCCCGACCTAAACCCAATTGAGCATCTCTGGAGAGACTTGAAAATGGCTGTCCACCAACGTTCACCATCCAACCTGAGGGAACTGGAGAGGATCTGCAAGGAAGAATGGCAGAAGATCCCCAAATCCAGGTGTGAAAAACTTGTCGCATCATTCCCAAGAAGACTGATGGCTGTACTATCTCAAAAGAGAGCTTCTACTCAGTACTGAGCAAAGGGTCTGAATACTTAAGACCTGTGATATTTCAGTTTTTCTTGTTTAATAAATTTGCAAAAATATCTACATTTCTGTTGTTTTCTTTCAAGATGGGGTGCAGAGTGTACATTAATCAGCATAAAATTAACTTTTTGGATCTTACCAAATGGCTGCAATGAAACAAAGAGTGAAAAATGTAAATGGGTCTGAATACTTTCCGTACCCACTGTAGATGCAATGGTCACTATTCAGTGTGGCATCTAAGGGTCACATCTGAGGTCTGTCCTCTCTTCGCCATTACGGCTGGGTCCTGGCTTTCATCAAACACCTGAGCCCCTGCTCCATCCAACACAGGGCACTGATGTCAGCTGATTTTTGCTCCGCTGACAAAAGACGTATCGTGGTCTGTAAGGGGTCAACTATGCCTCGGGTATTGGGTCTGAAAATAACTGTTGTAGGACTTTGTGTATGATTTTGTTCTAAAAGGCTGACTATAGCACATCAGTCTTTTTTTTTTTTTAAACAAATTTTTATTGACACAATTCAAAAGAACATACAGGTAATAAGTGCGAAAATGTTAGAGTCAGTGTCGTTTTTAATCCAAATAATCGTGAACAACCCCCCACCCCCAAAAACAACTACAGTCATAAAATAAGACATATTCGTCATGATATCACATTATTATTCATCAGCGGTCTCGGCGCCTGTCCTAAGTTAAATTACCTGCTGCCTACCCTTTGTACTTTGCCATTTTCTTTCGCGTAATCCACGATCTGTCGGTTTCGATCAGATCACACGCAGACATCCCAAATCATTAGCCAGCTCTCTAAGATAGTACCACGTGGTATCTCTAAAGGGCAACACATGTTCTCGTATCTCCTGTGGTGTCAGAAAAGTTTCAATAAAGACCCTCCATTTTTGAAAAAACCCTTTGGCTTGTTTCTCTTTATTTTTCTCGGCCTCACGCCTATCCAGGGTGAGAAAACGCTTGATTTGCGAGAGACCATTTCAATGGAGGGAACTTCCCGTTGGAGCCAAGTAGACAGAAGACACCTCTTCGCCATCAGGAGAAAAATATGCACCAATACCGGAATATTAGAGTTTTCTGGGGTTACATGAAAGATCATGAGATATGGGGATAAATCCACAGTAAGCTTCAAACGGTCGCCAAGAAATTGCATCAGGCGAACCCAAAAATCTCGAGACTCCGGACAAGCCCATATGCCATGATATAAATCAGTCTTTGGTCTCAGACATTTAGGTCACGCCACCAGTCTATCTGGCTTGTTCGGGCTATGGGGTATATCAAAACCATAATAGGCATAATGCAATAATTTGAATTGGGATTCCCTCCAGCTTTCACAAGGGATAATTTTCCTCACCAGTTCCCACCCGTCAAGTATCTCCGCTGGTAAATCTGCATCGCCCAATTGACGTGCCCACCTCTGGAAAAGTCGGGGTCTATTTCCCATCAAATTACATTCTCTAAGTGACCTAACTAATGTGGATAACGAATTCTTGCACGGCGTGTCCCCGATCAGTGTATCAAACCTATTTGGTTGAAATTCTTTAGAAAAAATCCTTAGACGACCGCGCAAAAAGCTCATGACTTGAGCATACCCCAGAAACCAACTCCTACCAACACCCATTTTGGATCTAAGCTCTTGACCCGATAAGAATCTGTTTTCTGTGCTATGAAATAAGTGCTTAACTATTTATATCCCTCCTCTCCTCCAGCCCTGGAATTCAGGGTTCTCTCTGCCCTGAGGAAATTCTGGATGGCTCCATAAATACATATGTTTCGAGCAGAGGAAAGGGAGGCCCATCAATTTCCTCACCACCTTCCACGCAGCCACAGTATCCCTGATAACTAAAGATGGCCGCACATGCAAGGGGAGGCATGAAAATTTTGTATGTAGGATGCTATTCAGGTTCCAGGGCTTTGACAAGTTGCCCTCAAGTGCCACATTGGAGAAAAAATTGGACCCTTGGATCCAGTCAATGCCATGTCGTACCAACCAATCCAAGTTATATGATCTAAAGTCCGGTAGCCCAAGGCCTCCCCTGTCCTTTGGAAGCATCAAGGATTTTAACGCTATCCTGTGGTGTTTATTTGCCCAGATAAAAGAGGAAAATGCCCTTTGTAAGCGCTGAATATCATTTCGTTTCAATAGCAGGGGAATAGTCTGCATGGGGTATAGAATTTTGGGAAAACTAACCATTTTTATTAGATTAACTCTACCTGCCAAAAATAGGGGTAAATTATTCCATCTGCGTAGTTCGGCTTCTATTTTGTTCATAATAGGAACAAGTTCAGTTTATAGATAGATTCTGGCTGCTTACCTATATGGATCCCCAAGTATTTGACACTAGTTTTGGCTAAAGTTACTGGGAAATGGTGTCTTCCCATCACCTTGGCAAGAGTTCCCCTTGGCGAAATATCTAATATGTCACATTTAGAAACATTCACTCGAAAGCCTGAAGAGTCACCAAAATGGCAGATGAGGTCAAATATTGGGCCTATTTCCCTAACCGGGTCTGACAAACATTAATATATCGTCTGCAAATAACGCTGTTTTAACTCGCTGACTGCCAATTTCTATCCCCAGAATGTTGTTATCTTTCTCGATGGCCCTAACCAAAGGCTCAATTGACAGATTGAACAGGGGCGGTGAGAGTGGGCACCCCTGCCGCGTTCCTTTCTGAAGATCGAATGTGGATGATAAAAACCCAGGCGTATATACCCTAGCTTGAGCAGAACTGTACAAGGAGCGGATGAAAAGCATGAAGGCCCCTGTAAATCCCATGGATTCCAAAACCCTATATAACCATTGCCAGGACACATGGTCGAAGGCTTTTTCCGCATCAATGGTCATGATCGCAGGAGAGCGATACCATTGAGGGTTGATCTTTATTGCATCCAGAACTGAAAGCACCTTACGGATATTTGTGACAGCAGATCTGCCCTGCACAAACCCGACTTGTAAGGGGGATATGAGTTTAGGAAGTATCGCCGCCAGTCTATCTGCCATTATCTTTGCAACCAGTTTTAAGTCCACATTGATCAAAGATATGGGCCTAAAGGAAGCGGCTAAAGTCAGATTTTTTTCCGGCTTCGGTTACAATTTAATATAAGCAGTGTTCACTACCTCCGGGATTGTTCTGCCCTCTAAATACCCATTAAATAAAGCCAATAAATCTGGAGCAATAAGATCATTAAGAATTTTATAGAATTCCCCAGTAAGACCGTCTGGGCCTGGGGCCTTGCTATTCTTCAGTGACTTGATAGTCCCTTTCAACTCCTCCAGAACAATTGGAGCATTCAAACAGGCCCTGTCCTCATCTGACAAGGAGGCCAGCCCCAGATCGTTTAGGGCAAAATTAGCAGATCTATTTACAGTCCCCTTCTCAAAATATAAGGTTTCATAGAATGCCCGGAAAATATTGCTAATTGTCCTTGGATCCTTCTGCAAATGTCCCTTACAATCACGCAGCTGCATCGGATTTGTCATGTCTCTTCTGCCTCTGGCAAGGTTAGCTAACAATTTGCCACATTTATTACCATATTTAAACAACGGTGTTTCTTTGACCGAGAACTTCATAGCCTCCCACCTCTCCAGCCAACTCTCATACTGATCCTTAGCCAACTGCCAAGCTTGTTTGGTTTGTGAGTTAGTATTCTCCTGAAATGCGGTGTAGGCCAATCTTAAAGCTGTGCTAAATTTATCCAGGCCCTGTCTCACATCCCTCTTAATTTTGGCAACATGGGATATAAGCCTCCCTCTTATTACTGCCTTCGCCTCGTCCCACAGGAGCTGTGGATTATAAGCCCCGGTTCACACGGCTTATTCAAGCCGTAATTGCGAACCGGATCGCGCTTGCAATTCCGGCTTGAATAAGGGGCGGGCGCGGGGGCGCTGCCCGCCGGCCCCATAGACTTTCATTATCCACGGCGCGTATTGCACCTGGATGATGTGCATGTCACTTTCTCCCCGCCCGGCGGATTGACAAAGCTAAGTGCATAATACTGTGAAGATACGAGGCATTGTGGGACTACCACAGCAGCCAGAAGAACACAAGCTCTCTATTTCAGTTGCATACTCAGCGACTTGTGCTTAATTTGCTTCATTACTTGGTCAGCAAAAGGTGAAATTTCATAATCGTCTAATGCAAATGTCAAAAGCTTTTTTTGTAATTCTACAATAGTTAAGAGGGCAAAATTTGAGGAACTTGCATCGATACAGCTGACATGGCATTCTTAAAGAGCATTGCAGGTCTGTTCTCTCAAACACAGAGCCCAATGTAGCCAACTGTATGACATAGAGATGCCTACTTCAACCATTAACCCCTTCCTGACACAGCAATTTTTGTTTATATCACACCTGTCTTTTTATTTCCTGCCTTCCAAGAACCGCGCCTTTTTGTGTACAGCTATTTGAGAATGTGACAAGTTGTATAATTTAATGGTATAATTTACCATACAATATAATGTACTGGTTGTGATGTCTGTGTGGGGTGGAACTGTAAGGCGGGGTTCACACGGCTTATTCAAGCCATAATTGCGGGACGGATTTCGCCCGCAATTACGGCTTGAGTACGGGGCGGGGGCGGCTGCTCGCTGGCCCCATAGACATGCATTATCCACGGCGCGTATCCCGCCGAGATAATGTGTATGTCACTTTCTCCCCGCCCGGCATATTCACCGAGCGGGGAGGAGCGACGGAATCCACTGTTCTCTATGAGAACTGTGGATTACCGTAATGACAGGGACGGATTTCAGCCATACTGCAGCGCAGTACGACACGCAATACGGCTGGAATCCGTGCCCGAAATAATCCGTGTGAACGGCCCCTAAAAAAAAAAAACTATTGCGCTATTTGTTGGGAGAGAGGGTCAGTTTTATGAAGTTATGAGAAATAGCATTGGCTTAGGCATCTAAGTACTTAAAGGTGTTGTCTCAATGCAAAGATTAGCTTTCAGCAAGTAGGAAACAGTAAATGAAGACGTTTTCCAAATACATTGCTTTGTGTGTTTTTTCTTTTTTGAGGAGACAAAAATGATTTTATCACCTCTGAGTGCACTCAGGTTTCTCTAGGTTACCCACCTACTCGCCCCTGCTGTTTGTCTTATCTGATAGCAGGGATGAGATCAACACACAGGTCCCCACCCAGAACTGCCAGCAGCTTGAGTGTTATCTGATCTAACAAAAAAGACTAATTACTTTTGTTTACTTCAGCTCTGAAGCTCTCTGGACTTCAGATAAACATCTCTTGCTCTCATATCAGTGTAGATAGCAGACCTTTTAATACAGAGCTGATTTGTTAATCACCCACAGCTTGACCAGGAAGAGACAGGATGCATGAATGAAAGTGTTATCTCAGATCCCTGTTGATGAAGAGAGGTGCCAGCTGTAACTATCAACCGACACTTGCTCAGTAAATGAGCCTCCTCCATACTCCTTTACCGACTTCATGATGTATAGTCGTGCTTGAAACTTTGTGCATAAATGTGACCTAAAACTACAATAGATTTTCACACAAGTCTTAAAAGCACATACCGTATATACTCCAGTATAAGCCGAGTTTTTCAGCACAAAAAATGTGCTAAAAAATCCCTCCTCGGCTTATACTCGAGTCACTGTCAGTGCTCGGGCGCATGCGATGGCCCGTCCGCCGGCAGGGACACTTCAGCTATACGCGACTCCTCAGGGAGTGCATATAGCTGAATGTCAAGTGAGCCGACGGCGTCCGGGCGCTGCCGCCGATCTCTTCACATGTATGCAACTCCTCCGGAGCGCATACAGGTGAAGATACCACTGTGGAGCAGAGAGCAAGTCTTCGGCTGCCCGGAGTTTCCGGCATAGGCAGCGTGTGTCATCACACTGCGTGCGCGGCCTGATGACATCACCCTGCCTGTGCCGAAGACGGAGCAGAGCGCGAGGGAGTCGGAGCAGCAAGGGAGCGAGGTAAGTGTTTGTATTTTTATTTTTTTAAACTGACTATAGACTGCCACATACCTGCCTATAGCCTGCCATATACCTGCCTATGGGGCCATACACCAGCCTATAACCAGCCTATAGGGCCATATACATGCCTATAACCTGCCTAATGGGACATATACATGCCATAACCTGGCTATTGTTCCATATACCTGCCTATGGGGCCATATACCTGCCTATAACCTGCCTATGGGGCCATATACTTGCCTATGGGGCCATATACCTGCCTATTACATGCCTATGGGGCCATGTACCTGCTTATAACCTGCCTATGGGGGACATATAACTGCCTATTATGTGCCTATGGTGACATATACCTGTCTATTACCTGACTATGGGGCCATATACCTGCTTATGGGGCCATACACCTGCCTATAATCTGCCAATGACTCTATATACCTATGGGGGATATTAAACTGCCTATACCTGCCTATGTAATTTTATTGGTATCCATTTTTTTTTCCTGAAATATACCAATAGCTGTTGCATTTTCCACCCTAGGTTTATACTCGAGTCAATAAGTTTTCCCAGTTTTTTTGTGGCAAAAGTAGGTGCCTCGGCTTATATTTGGCTTGGCTTATACTCAAATATGTACGGTAAAAAGAATCAAATTAAACAAATGAAGAAAATAATCAAATATCACATATCTGTAGCAAAATTGTGTGACCCTTTTGGATTAGTAGATAATTTGAAAGTAAAATTAGAATCAGGTATTTGCAACACCTGTGATAACAATCACATGTGAGTGGGCGACCTGTTTTATTTAAAGAAAAGGGGTCTATCGAAGCCTGACCTTCACAAAACATGTTTGTGGAATGGTATCATTGCACAAACAGAGGAGATTTCTGAGGACCTCAGAAGAGTTGTTGGTGCTCGTCAGGCTGGTAAAGGTTACAAAAACAATGTCTAAATAGTTTGGAATCCACTAATCCACAGTCAGTTAGAGTGTGTACTGATAAAGGAAACTCAAGACCATTACTACCCTCCACAGGAGTGACCAAACAAAAAACACACCAAAAGTGAGGCGTATAACAGCCAGCACGGTCACAAAGAAATCCAAGGTAACCTCTAAGCAAGTAAAGGCCTTTCTCACATTATGTAATGCTAATTTTCATGAGTCCACCATATGATAGACATAACAGAAGAAAGCTACTATTATTCAAAAAGAACCTTGCTTCCCATCTGCAGTTTCACCTGGACAAGCCAGAAGGCTATGATAACAATGTTTTGTGGAATGAGCTTTTTGGTTAAATTGAGATGCATTATGCATACATAATTGAAAACACTGAATTTTAGCAAAAAAACCTCATATCATCTATGCAACATGGCGGTGGTTCTATCATGTTTTCCGCCTGTTTTGCTACATCTGGGCTAGGACAGCTCATCATCCTTGATTGAATAATGCATTTGAATTATACCAGCAAATTCTAAGGGGACGTGTCAGGACATCTGTCCGTGAGCTAAATCTCAAGAGAACGTTGGTCATGTAGCGAGACAACAACCCTTAGTACACAAGTCGTTCTACCAAATGATTAAAAGGGTTTTTTCACCATAATGATTAGGTTTTAACATGTTGGGAGAGGTAGATAAAGACCATTACCAAATACATTGCTGATTTGATTTTGCTTTATTCAGTAGATAAATAAGATTTTATTTACTGCTAGTATAAACAAGTTTCTCTTGGTTACCAAACACATCTTATATGATTGCTCCACTAGCTGCTGTCCAACCATGGTGAGTCACTCTCTACTGAGTCTTATCTTTAACACAGGAGCTTGTTTGCCTAAGTTAATGATAAGTTTCAATTCTTGGAGCTATGTAGCTCTGTCCACGACAGATTATAAACTTATTGCACTAATATAACTTTAAAAAGGTTAGCTAGTAATATCAGAGCTGATATGCCAAATACAAATATAAAATAACTCATGTCCAAAGAAGAAAGGGTGAGTCTGAAGCTGCCTGGGGCTCTGTGTCATAGCACGGTGAAACAACCCCTTTAAAGAAGAATAAAGTTAAAGTTTTGGAATGGCCAAGTGAACTGCTTATCCTAATCCATTAGAAATGTTGTGGAAGGATCTTAAGTGAGCAGTTCTTAGGAAACCCACCAACATAACAGAGCTAAAGACAAATGTCCTCCAAAACCATTTGCAGGAATAATTAACAATTGCTGGAAACACTTAGATCCAGCTATTGCTGCAAAATGGGGTCATACCAGATACTGAAAGCAAAGGTTCTCATGCTTTTGCAACTCACAAATATGTGATATTGAATCATTTTCAGCAATAAATAAATGACCAAGTCTAATATTTTGACTTATTTTTGATTCAATTTCTTTTATCTTCTTTTAGAACTGAAAGTCTAATATAGTTTTAGGTCAAGTTTTTACCTGCAGAAATATAGAAAATTCTGAAAGGTTCACAATCTTTCAAGCAGCACTGAGCACTTACATCAGATGTCGGTAAAGGGTTAAATCCCCATTTCAAAAAATTGCATCCCATTCAGTAAATGCTTTGTAGAGGCTTCTGGACCCATATTCCAGCTGTAAATTCACACTGTGAGTCTGAACATCTGAACAAACACCTTCTTGTAATGCTATTAGTCTGGATGCAAAGATCTACATTTGGGCCTGGATTTGAGGTGTAGAAATGCACCTCTATTATGCTTATGTGAAACTGGCCTAATTCAGATTTCCACTAACCCTGAATAGCATATTACTATGCAAAGCAAGCTTCTCTTCATTCTCTCCTTTTAACGCCACATTTGTGCTCACGTTCCTCCTAATTTTGTAACAGCAGGGACTGAAGAAGAAAACCTCCTTAACTAGGGAATGCACTCATTTATGCCACAGAAAGTTCTATTTCAAGTGACAAATATAGAATGAAAGACTTGTGACACTAGATTATCAAGTTTTGTAGGCTAGCTTCCATGCTGCAGTACATTGTCTAAAAAGGAAGGCGGTTAATTAACAGTTAAGCAGCAACCATCGTACAAGGAAGTCTCTCGTTTTAATACCTAGAATCAGCCCCTGTCATCTCACGACCTAAATTACCAAGTATCTTGTATTTGAAACCACAGCTACTATTCACTACGACTACTACACAGCATATATTTGCTCAACAGCTTCCTTGTATAGTAAACACACCATACATTAGATTACAATGTATGTACATAACATGGAAGGAAATGTTAATCTTTAGTCCAGGCCAAAAAAGAAGATGTCTGTAGAATGTATCATGTAGTGAGTATGTATAGGAGTGCCACTAATCAATTAGTCCTTATTACTGGCCACAACAAGAGGACAAACCAACTCAATTTATTTTATTATACAAATAGTTAGACCACACATTGAATATTGTGTACAGTTATGGGCACCAATTCAAAGGAAAGACATTGTAGAGCTTGAACAGGTACAAAGGCGGGCAACAAAAATAATAAAAGGTCTGGGTGGACTACAATACCAAGAAAGATTAGCAAGGTTAGGGTTATTTAGTTTAGAGAAAAGACGGCTTCAGGGGACATAATAAATATATTAAAGGTCAATATAGAGATCTCTCCTAATATCTATTTATACCCAAGACTCAGGAGCGTAGCTGTAAGGGGTCCAGAGGTAGCAGTCGCTACCTGGCCCAAGAGCCTGAGGAGGCCCAAAGGATCCTTAGTCACTTACGACTACACCAGTATTATCAGTGGTACATGGTAGGCGGGGGCCTTTTATAGATTTTGCGTTGGGACCCCAGAGCTTTAAAGGGGTTGTCTCACTACAAAAAATAGCTTTCAAAATGTAGGGAACACTAATTGAAGACGTTTTCCAAATATATTGCTTTGTTCATCTTTTTTTTTTTTTTAAAGAGCCACAAGTGATTTTATCACCTTCTGAGGGCTTTCTAGTTCCAAGTGACCGACCTGTGTACTCCTTTTCCCCTGCTGTTTGTTCTATCTGATAGCAGGGAGTGATGTCATCACACAGGTCTCAGCACATAGAACTCTGGACAGTGAGAGCTGGTGTGTTATCTGATCTTTCAGACAAAAGACAGTAATTACTCTACTGTTTACATTAGCTCAGCAGCTTCTCCTGACATCAGAGAAGGTAATTTATTTAATCTAGACTAATAAACAGAGAAGTCTGTATACACTGAGCTCATATGCTAATTACAGACAGCTTGACCAGGAAGTGACAGAGCAAAGCAGCATTATTTCATTCATGCATCCTATGAAACTTTGAGACAGCCCCTTTAAGTTACGCCCCTGTCAGGACTGTATCGAGAACAAGGGGGCATCCTCTACAACAAGGTTTCCACATAAACATAGAGAAGGATTCTTTACTGGTAGAGACTGTAACATAGATTTTTTAGGTCCCCAAGGATACTGGGGATTTTGCCGGGAATTGGAGTCAAAGGTCTTTTTCCCAAAATGAGAACAATGGTTTCACCGGGGGGTCCCTTTTGGTCAAAAGAAGAAAATATCCCAACCTGCACAAACAACCTATGCCTAAAATTGTTCAGGAAGGTGTCATTTTTTTTTTCAAGCGCAAATCAAAAGATATCAACCAATGCCCACCAAACCCAATAAAAGAATTTTTAAATTTCTAAAAGTCCTTCATGGAACCAACAAGCCTAGCCTAAGCCATAAAAAACAGCCCCAATGCAATGGTATTTTCTAGTCGTCCTCTTTTTTTTTACCCATCAACAGTTTGACACCTAATTGTCTAGTCAAATGAGCTGTTGTCTGACTAGAATTGGTACCGTGCTGGGCCACAGAGCACAGTGCCCTAAAGTGAGTCACAGAGATGCAGAGACCGTGTATTGTTCATCCTGGAGAACTTGTCGGGTCTGGATACAGAGAGACTGGCTCTCAACTTTTCCATAAGGATGCAGCCAGTAGAGAGACATCGTCAAAATTGTGCCCACTCCCTGTGCTGGTGCTGAACACCTTCATACTGCTCTGTTTAGCAACTCAGAAGTGGTGGCACAGCTCTGAAAGCCTTACCCAGGCACCTAAGCCATCCTCCAAGGTAGAAAACTCATAGCTAAAGAGGTGCAGGGGGCTGGCTACTATCCAACTTTAAAGGACTGTTACTGAAAATGTGGTGCACATAATACCTCTGGTGGAACAATTTGAACCACTTTATCAGCTACCCAGAAAAAAGGTAAATGTGCCATAAAAAGCCTGCTGGGACACTTTCATTTGGTGCATATGATGTCAGGTATTTAGCAGTTTGTCAAGGAGTTGTTACATATATGCAGTCTTAAGGCATGTTCACACGGTTTAAAATGGGCCGTATTTCGGTCCGTAATTACGCACCGAAGTGTGCCAATTACGGGCCGAAAACGGCCCATTCATTACGGTAATTCACAGTTCTCATAGAGAACTATGGATTAAGTCTCCTCTCCCCCCGGCGAAGCCGCCGGCGTGGAGATAATTGACATGTCACTTTCTAGCGGCGTATACGCGCCGCTAGCATGATTGTCTATGGGCCGGCAAGTGCCGGCCCCCTGCTCACTCCCCCCCGTCCCGCCCCCCCCCGTCCACCTGGCGTAATTGCGGGCGTAATTACGTCCCGCAATTAAGCCGTGTGAACATAGCCTTACAATTACAAATGGCCCTTTGTGGGCAACTACAATGCTTGTGAAAATGACCCTTGTGAAAATGAGTTTGACACCCCAGAGATAGAGCAAGAGATTATGGGGCAGATTTATCAATACTGACTATTACCTAGACAGTGAAAACTTCAAGTAGACAGTTTTAACCTCTCAACGACTGCCCGCCGTCCTTTGACGGTCATTCTTTTACCGTCGCTGCAGAATAGGGGTTTTGCTGTTCCTATACGTCACAGCTCTGTTCCTGGAGCAGCCTTCATGAGCACCGGGAAGTGGAGGAAACTAACCCTTTGATTGCCGTGGTCAGTGACTGCAACATAATCATGGGGTATTCCCCTGCTCCATTGGGTGATCGGGACTCCTGGTGACCCGATGGAGCCTGGGGAACATCTCCACAGTTAGCCCTGGGGACCTAGAGCAGCATCAGGGCTGTCTGTGTAAGGCCTCGTTCAGACGGCTTATTCAAGCCGGAATTGCGAGCCGCATTGCGCTCGCAATTCCGGCTTGAATAAGGGGCGGGTGCGGGGGCGCGGCCGACCGGCCCCACAGACTTCCATTATCCACGGCGCGTATTGCGCCTGGATAATGTGCATGTCACTTTCTCCCCGCCCGGCGGATTCGCCGAGCGGGAAGGAGCGACGGAATCCACTGTTCTCTATGAGAACAGTGGATTACCGTAATTACTGCGACAGATTGGCGCCGTACTGAAGCGCAAATCCGGCGCGCAGTACGGCTCCAATCCACGCCGAAATAAGCCGTGTGAACACTGTGCACACTGTGTACAGCTATGACTGCTGCCTGTGTGTACCTGACATAGATTATAATGTATTAGCATATATGAATATGCTAATACATTACTAAGTGTAAACAAAAATTGTGCAATAGTTATCCCTTCATTGAATAAAAAGTAAAAAACATAAAAATTTTAAAAAATAAATAAATAATAAAACCAAAATAAAAAATAAATTATAAAAAAGTTATTGTGCTTACATTACACAAAAATAGAAAAAAACCCTGCACATATTAGGTATCTACATGACAGTAATAACCAGTAGAATTAATCTAACGGGTTATTTAGTGTAAAATGTGAATGGTATAAAAAATAATTAAACAACCCCCCCCAAAAAAAATGAAAAAAAAAAATTCTGCAGTAATTTGTAAACTTAAACTACTCCCCCCCCCAAAAATACAACTTCTCCCGCACAAAACAAGTCCTTATACACTTATACAACTCCATCACTTAAAAGATTTAAAAAAATATAACCGCTGAAACCCAAGGAGGCAAAATCTACAAAATTTAGCTGGTCATTAATGACTTTTTAGTCCTTCGGCTTAAAGTGGTTGTCTCACTACAAGGATTGCTTTTTATGTTAAAGATCTTGCAAAAACAAGTCACTTTGCAATATATGTCCATTAACATTGTCCTACCTATTCCTAGATATCTCCTCTTGTATGGGCTGCATCAGCTCCTCAGGTCGCTATAGCTACAGACCTGTTTGATCTCTCCTGATAGGCTGCCAAAACTGGTTGCTATAGCTACAGACCTGGCTTCTACTGCAGCCTAGTAGAAGCCAATAAACCTCCCCTGAATTCAAAGTGAAACCAAGAAAACAGGACTGAGGTAAGATGAATCAATGTAGTGAGACAACCCCTTTAAGCGGTTAAAATGCATAACATTTATTATAGTGTTGATAAATTTGGCACATTTAGACTGTGAATTAGTGTCTTACTTTATTCCACTAATTGCGACACAATTTTGGTGACCTTTTTGGTGCACGGCATCGCACTCTAAACAACAAACCCTTTCTATGCAGCCATGCCTTTTGTTCGTGAGGTACAGAAGTGGCTAGAAACTGTCTAAAACAAGTGTGGTTTAAAGCATGTGGGCCATTATTTTTGGCATAAATTGTGTCAGAATTCCGGCACAATTGCCTTAATAATTGTGCCTCTATGCGTGCAGAATCCGTTAGGCAAAACATAGAGACGTTAGTGCAAGTAAGTGTTGTATTGCACTGCCAGTTAAAAGGTTATTCCCTTCTTATAACTTGCGGGTTAGGAGACAGGCCGCAGAACTTGGGAGTGGTGGCCACACATGCACTGCACTTTCCTTCCTGTTGTATGGGAGTTCTGAATACAACCATTCGAGTGTGCTCGGCGGAACTCGGAGGTCCCATTGAAAGGCATGTGCAGACACCCCTCTGTCCTGCCTGGAGAAGTTCGAGGGCCTATTCTCAAAATAACATCTGAGATGGAAATATCCCTATAATATCACCTATTAATAACCGTGTTTTCCAATGAATACCGCTAAGATTGTGCATATATAGTGTCTCTATGCAGTGAAAAGTCTGCTTAAGTTCATTTACAAAGACTACGTCCACCTGAGTTATTGTGGCCCCCATCTCCTCATACCAACATCAGCCTATTATTTTTGTCACATCATCTCACACCCCATTTGGCTTTATGTTCACACAGCATTCACAGCCGCTATATGGCTGTTGTGAGAAGATAAAGTTGAAACCAGAAGTTTACATACACTATATAAAAAAGACACATATGCATGTTTTTCTAACTACTTTTTGCAAAAAGTAATAAAAATGCCTAAAAAATTCTCTCTCTCATTATTCTGGCATTTGGCAAATATAAATAATTTTGGTTCCTAATTGCCCTAAAACAGGTAAGGTTTATTCTGATTTAATGTCAGATAGTGAGAAAAACATGTACATGTATCTTTTTATATAGTGTATGTAAACTTCTGGTTTCAACTGCACGTGCTGGCCAGTGCGTACTTCCCACTACACTCCGGCCCAGCCCCCATTTACTTTCGTTCTAACCAGGGAATACGTGAGTGCTATGAATTTACTGTATTTGCAGGCTGTACTTCAGGCGTATTGCAGCGCAATATGCTCCGAAGTACAGCCCTCAAATACACGGCTTAAACATACCCTAACACATTCATAATTAATAATCAAAATTACTATAGTCCAGACCTAATCCTTGTAATTGTGATCTTTTATCCTTACGTTCCCAAGCACTAACTTTTGTTATATTTGTCAATTGCTTGATTACTATAATTAAAGACAAAACTGTAAACTTAGCTAAATATACAGTATTTTACTTAGAATCTTAAAGATATATCTGTTATATCACTTGACATCTAAGGGTGTGGAGGCACATCTGCACCTTGGGCTTGTTTTTAGTTTGCAATGAACATTATGGAATATAAGTGAAATCCCTGCTTATTCTGGTATATGAGTCCAGTGGGCGGTGTTATCAGTGACTGACAGACATTCTCGTATGAGTGTACATACAGAGATGGCTGTCAATCACTGATAACGCCCACTGGACTCATACAGTCATATGAAAAAGTTTGGGCACCCCTATTAATCTTAATCGTTTTTAGTTCTAAATATATTGGGTGTTTGCAACAGCCTTTCAATTTGATATACCTAAATAACTGAGGGACACAGTAATATTTCCAGATTGAAATGAGTTTATTGTACTAACAACATAATGTGCAAAAATGCATTAAACCAAATTTTGACTGGTGCAAAAATTTGGGTACCCTTATTTATTTATTTGAATAGTCCTAACTACTTTTTACTGTCTTTCAGAAGCACAACATGTGTTTGTAACCTCACTGAGCTTTGAACTTCATAGCCAGGTGTATCTAATGATGAAAAAGGTATTTAAGGTGGCCAATTGCAAGTTGTTCTCCTATTTGAATCTCCTGTGAAGAGTGGCATCATGGGCTCCTCAAAACAACTCTCAAATTATCTGAAAACAAAGATTGTTCAACATAGTTGTTCAGGGGAAAGGGTACAAAAAGTTGTCTCAGAAAAATTTAACCTGTCAGTTCCACTGTGAGGAACAAGTAAGGAAATGGAAGACCACAGGGACAGTTCTTGTTAAGCCCAGAAGGGCAGGGCAAGAAAAATATCAGAAAGGCAAGAAGAAGAATGGTGAGAACAGTCAAGGACAATCCCAGACCCCCTCCAAAGAGCTGCAGCATCATCTTGCTGCAGATGGTGTCACTGTGCATCGGTCAACAATACAGCACACTTTGCACAAGGAGAAGCTGTATGGGAGAGTGAAGCGAAAGAAGCAGTTTCTAAAGCACCCACCAGCCCAACATCGTCTGAGGTAGCAAAAGCCCATTTGGACAAGCCAGCTACATTTTGGAAGAAGGTCCTGTGGACTGATGAAACAAAGATTGATTGTTTGGTCATAAAAAAAAGGCTTATGCATGGCGTCCCAAAAACACAGCATCCAAGAAAAACATTTGCACCACTGTAAAATTTGGTGGAGGTTCCATCATGCTTTGGGACTGTGTGCCAATGCCGGCACCGGGAATCTTGTTAAAGGGGAGGGTCGCATGGATTCAACTCTGTATCAGCAGATTCTTCAGAATAATGTACAAGAATCAGGATAATTTGAAGTTATTGCAGGGGAAAGGATATTTCAGCAAGACAATGATCCCAAACACAGCTCCAAATCTACTCAGGCATTCAAAGCAGAGCAACAATTACAATGTTCTGGAATGGCCATCCCAGTCCCCAGACCTGAATATCATTGAACATCTGTGGATACTTTTGAAGCGGGCTGTCCATGCTCGGCGACTATCAAACTTAACTGAACTTGAATTGTTTTTGGTAAAGAGGAATGGGCAAAAATACCTTTATCCCCGGATCCAGGAACTGATTAAAAGCTACAGGAAGCAACTAGAGGCTATTTTTGCAAAAGGAGGATCTACTAAATATTAATGTCACTTTTCTGTTGGGGTGCCCATACTTTTGAACCGGTCAAATTTGGGTTTAATGCATATAGCACATTTTGTGTTAGTACCATAAACCTCATTTCAATCCGGAAATATTACGGTCCATCATTATTAGATATACAAATTGAAATGGCTGTTGCAAACACCCAAATATTTAGAACTAAAAATTATTAAGATTAATAGGGGTGCCCAAACTTTTTCATATGACTGTATACCCAGAAAAAAGCAGGGATTTAAATGAGTAAAATACAAACCATACTGAATCTTTCCCCACAGAATAAGTAAAAGAATCCGCTCAGCTATTTCTGCTGTATAACATGCTGCCTGCAGATGAGATGGCATTTTCAATTGTGACGGATTCCCATTATAGAAGTTTGTAAGAGAGTTACCATGCAAACCCTTCTAAGAAAAAAAAAAAGCTGCTTGAATAATTTGCTTGTTGACCGTCTTATCGGAAGTAGTTTGACACAAAGGGTGACAGGTCAGAAAAGTGGCGTATCCATGCCAGTTCTAGGCGCATTAAATCAGTGTAAAGTGTGCCTGAAAGTCCGATCCTTTCCAAAAGCAGGCGTCAAGTATACCTTGCATTGAAAACTTAATGTGCCTAAAAAGGCGAATCGCATCAAAAAAGGCACATTACGCAACTTGCTGCTCATAGCATATCATTGGTGTATATGTAATGCAACTATCTAGACGCTTTGCCCGACGGAGGAGCATTGCGCGATGCGGGCGCACAACTCACCATATTTAGGCGCATTACAAAGTGTCATGCCCGGCATATAATGCGCCTAGTTTTGGTGTACGACAGTCCATTTACAACAAGAATATGGCGCCAAAAGTGATTTTGCCGCAAAATAGACCAAAAAACTGGCCTTGGCGTGTTGGGACATGTCGCCCAAACTGTTTCTTGCTTTGCTGCTATTGCCTGTTATATGCAAAGGTAATATCATGTTAATATGTTTTTATATTATGTGATGACCCCTGTATCTTGCTCGCTGGACAGGGGACCATACTGTTCAGTGGTGTGCTAACAGAGGAGGTTCCAGCGTCAGTGTGGGCCCAGGAAGAGACCAATGCTAACAAAAGCATATGTGTTGTGATGCTGGAGTGCTGTGCCAAAATGCTGATAGTAGGGACTGAGAAGAGATATCAAAATGTCGGATTTGGTGCCACGAGCTGGGTGGGTATCGTCTGCTCGTTGATATGTGCTTGGACTATTTCCTTCATTAGGCTGGAAGTCTGTCCATTGGAAGAGCTTTGCTGGATTGGAGGCCAGAGTGGGCTTGTTAACTCGGGAAGGACCTGTGGGCTGTAAGGTCAGGTTATCTTGTCCATTGCAGAGTAGCTGGAGGTCGAGGTGAGTGATTTGGGGAAAATACTGCACAGTGAGTTGCATGGCATATTTTTTGGGGACCCGCCAGCGAGAACTGTCATCCTGAGGGCAGACCTGGGAAATAGTTCTGGCCTTACAGTAGTTGGCTGTGGTAGTCTAGCTTTAGAAGCGAGCAACTCGAAGAACCCACAAAGGCAGCATGGCTGAGCGCATTTGCCAACCTGAAGAGAGGGTCACTGATGGAGGAGGTGAAAGGCGTCAGCCCAGGAGGGATGCAGGGGGGGCTTGGTGGTGCCAAATTTAAGCCAGGGGAGGCTACAGCTAAACAGAGGGGAAACTGAGTGAGACATCATCCTGGAAGCAGTTGCTGCTTATCAAGTGAGGTTTTCAGTCCCGAGGTTTATGGAGTAGCCTGCTTGTTTTAGTTCTGAGGTGTGGTGGACTGAAAAGTGAATGTAATAGAAGGACGCTCTGTAATATCCAGAAAGCAGATTGTCTTACAATGTTGAACTACAGTTATTAATTAATTGCGGCAAGTTCAGAGAAAAGAGTGTGTTGTTAGCGCCGTTCAGTGGTTTATATGAAGTCAACACTGTCCAGAGGCCCTTTACTTCTTGTACCTGCTTCTCACCACAGACGAGAAATTGGCAGGAGACCTGGTACTAGGACATGTTTGTTTAACTTTATGAGGTATTTGCCACCATTTTTAAGGGGTCAAAAAACCCATTAAATCGTGAATAAACAAATGCCTTGTTCCCATCCAAAAATATATTTTACTAATCCAAACAATGAAGTCCTAACTCTGGGCAATTTTTTGTTATTCAAGGCCATCAATTGTTAAAGTTTTGTAAAATGAGTCAGGGTCTTTTTTTTTTTTTGTTTTAAGGAAAAGCTTACATGAAGCCCCTACCAAACATCATGTAAGATGGCATTCAAATCCAATCGCCTTGGTTCTCAACTGGTACCAAATACAATATTCCTATCACTGGTTACACCTCTCGCCACCTCTATAAATATCTCTACCACACGATTAGCAGAAGAAAAGTGAAACCCAGTACACCTAATTACATAGCAACTAATTGCTCTTTTAGTAAGGGTCAGTTGTATGCTACCACTACACAAAACACCAATAATACTGTCTTACAGCTATGGTCAGATATCTGTTCTACACAAGCGGTAGACTGGAGCACTGTTCAGACATACAGAATTCACAACAATTACATTCAGTGACTCAAATATGATCTCTTCTTGTTTGTTTTCTTTTTCTTTTGCATTCAACCTGGGATGCCATGAATATTTTTCCTGACCAAAGCACCGTTTGCGGCCCAGACAACTTTAACCCATTACCTCTTTAACCTATCTTTATAGCAACTCAAATTTAGCCCCCCAGAGAAGACCCCTAAATTAAACTAAAATCACTAAATGAATTTAGACTCCAGACCAGACCTTCTAAATTAATCAGGATCCACATCAAATCCCTTAGCCTCCAGACTGCTAAATCTATTAATAATCCAAGTCAAACCCTTAAGTTAACTGCAGAACCATTATAGAAATTTAGACCTCAGGCCAGACCCTATGAATTTATTTAGACCCCAAAATTGTTCAGACATAGTCACTGCCACAAAAAACCCTATTATATACAGATAAAACTGAAAATTTAATCACAATTATCCTTACAAAAAAATATATACATACCAAGACCGCATAGATAAATGTAAGCAAAAATAGTTGCAGGGATACTAAAAATAGAGTATACAAATATGGTTTTATATACTCACAATAACGCCCAGCAAGTGGATCTTCAAGCCACATCAAGTCACAATTAATTCTGTAGGGGGTTAATTAGGTGCAACTGATAAGCTTTCCCTATATTATCCCTACCAAACCTTAATTGGGATAAGTGGGGAGATCGCCCCGACAAGGGCGGCCCACCACTCAGTGCCTAATCCCTCATATCACACTATTTTTTCCCCTATAACAAATTTTAAAGTATGGCATAACTCACTATCACATATCCAATCTTATTTACAAATATGGTTAAATCTTGCTCCTGATGCTTTTCCCCGTACAATAATGGATCAGGTTCATCAGGGGACAAAAAAATGCTGAGATACCCCAGTTGGGGCTATACCTAATAGTGTCCTGCTGATAATGACCAGACCTCTGAATTAAAACCCTAGATCAGAATTTTAAAAATATTTAAACCCCATAACCAACCTTCTAAATGAATCAGAATTATAAGCAAATTTAGACCCTAGAGAAATCCCACCTAAATTAACTAGACCCGTGATCATAAGCCTAAATTAATTCTGACCTCAGACCAGACCCCTTAATCAGACTCCAGTCCAAAATTTATCAGACTCATAACCAACCCCTTAAATTTAGGGAAACCTGACTAAAAAAAAAAAAAAAAGCTCCCAAATCAAACCATCGCATGTACTTTTCTCCTGGCTCATTTCCACTTTAACTATCAGGTCCTGACACCAACTAATGTAAGGCCAAAGTATACAGCTCTGCTGAACCCTACTTATTGATGCTGGATGGTATCAGGACTGAGTGAGGTGGTGCCTGGAACTGAAAAGGAGCCAGGAACTTGTTATAGCTGCCCACTTCAAAATGGGCATGTGGCGCCTTCCACCATTACAACGGGATACAGTGCCTGTTAGTAGAGTGGGCCTTGTTCAGAAAACACTACGTATGGAAATATTCATTAGGGTGCAACATAATGATCCAAATACAGTACTTAATAGCAGTTCAAAGCCCAGACAGAAAAAGCTGTGTTAAACATATGTAAAATCACTATAAATACTGTACATTTGAGTCCAGCCTAACTATGAAAAAAGTAATGCAAAATTATGAATATCAGGCTGGCCAATTCTGGACAATCAACACTCCTTATGTGTGTCCAGCATACAAGCGCTGCCTATAAGGAGTACATAAAACTGAGGAAGACCCCATGAATGTGTCCCCCTCCTATATCGTTCAAGTCTTGTTGGACTATAATAATTTAAATGATGTTGCTTTTACAGGACTAATTGTCATGTCTTATGTTATAGTATTGGTGTGAACTATCTTCTTGCGTTGTCAAATGTAAATATGTGGTAGTTTCCTTGTGGTTGGCAACATGGCAGAAGGAATTCCAGCCTTGTATGCCATGCTGGTGTTATGCAGTCAGAAGAAGAGGCTAGCATATAAGTCCTTGTGGTGACTGGTGGATGAAGACATTTTGTTGGAGAGTCCCTATAGATACATAAAATGGAAGAATCCCCGACCAGAAAGGTGGTGTTGGGCTACATTGAGTTTCAACCTGTCCCCAACATGTGTGATGAGCAGCTTCTGCGTGGAGAACACCGTGAGCTGCTGGAGGCGACTTACCCTGATACAAGGATTGTTTGCGTTATGGACCTAGGTGCTGCCACGTGATTTCCATCAGGAGCAACTGAGACAGACGGTCTTTGCGTGAGATAGTCATGTGAGGTCAGCAGTGGGAGCTCGGGTAAAAAAAATATGAGAGCAACCGGAGAGAGACAGCTACAAAGCCAGAGAAGAGAGGGTGACAACTTCTGGAGCAGGCGCCAAGAAAGGGAGTAAGTAGCTATTTAAGGAAAAGCCATGGAATGTGGCACGGATATATTAAAGTTGCTATGCCAGTCTTCTTGCTTAGGTTATCACAGAAATAACGTTGTGCATCACGTAAGACATATTTATAAAAGATTTGCGTCTAAAAGAATAACTCTGTATGACAAGACTGACATTTTGTCAGCGTCATTTGACAGCAGACATGTATATGCCAATTACCCTGTTTCCCCAAAAATAAGACAGTGTCTTATATTAATCTTTGCTCCTAAAGATGTGCTACGTCTTATTTTCAGGGGATGTCTTATTTTTCCACAAATAAATTATAGCATGCTATACTAGTGTGTGTGTGTGTGTGTGTGTGTGTGTGTGTGTGTGTGTGTATGTGTATATATATATATATATATATATATATATATATATATATATTATATATACCACACACACACACACACACACACACACACACACACACATACACACACACTAGTGTAGCATGCTATAATTTATTTGTATATGTATATACATATGTATATATATATCTTAAAGTTTAGAGTCACAAACCATAGGATATACGTATGTAAGGAACATCTTATGGCAGCTGCAGTGACTTATCTCAAAGGATGGCAAATGTGACATGCTGGGACCTGTGGAACTAGAAGTTCTAGAATGCCCCATCAGCCATCCTGTGAGATGTGTGTGTGTCAGTATCATTGCTCTGTTCTTCCCCCTCTTCCCTCTATGACTTACATGTACTTTCTGTCTCCTCTCCTGGGATGTTCGGGACCTGTGGTGACATCACAGTCACATGACCTCCCTGCACAGGTCCTTCACCCCTCTGCTAAGACAATATGTCCCAGGGCTGTTTCTCGGGGTGGGCGGGTCTTGGGAACACCCGTGTGCGCGCCCCCACCAACTTTCTCTCTGCCCGCCCTTAGGGACGCCTCTGTGTATGGGGAGCTGCAGCTAGGTCTTATTTTCAGGGGATGCCTTATATTGGGAAGTTTGAAAAAAAATCTCACTATGTCTTATTTTCGGGGGTGTCTTTTTTTCAGGGAAACACGGTAATACAAAAAGACACATTTATGTATCTCTTATGCCACAAAGTGTCACACTGAATGTGTCGTCAGCTTTGCCTTTTTAAAAGTGGCTAAGACAAAATTTGTCAGTGTGGGACACTTTCTTGATGCACAATGTGACAAATTTATAAAGTGTTGTGACACACTTACAAACACTCTACACCGTCGCAGCACTGCATGCTATAGTTAAGACAATGACTATTTCATACATTAGGCCATTGTAAGTTAGGCCTGGTTCACACCTGTGGTGGAGCCTCTGTCGCATACTCCGTCAAAGATAATGGAAAAAAAATCGCAACGTGTGATACTATTTTTTCTGTTAAAATGACAAATACCACAATGGAAACACAACATTACACAGCCCTATTATAGTTGTGAAACAGATCCGGTTCCACCGCTACGATGGAGGCTCTGAACAGAGCCTCCAATACATGTAAACCTGGCCTTAAGAGCCCTTGGAACAAAGTTCTAGAGACTCAGACTTTTACTGCGATAAAACCACAACAGAACTGCCAGCACCCAGCTGTTGTAACCAAGTATGTGCCTCTTGTGAGAACTAATATACTTCTGAAATTGTATGTAACCACCAAGCATAAGTGCCTCTAGCAGCAGGGGCGGAACTACAGGGGGAGCAAACAAAGCAGCTGCTACGGGGCCCGCAGCTCTATGGGGGCCCCCCGCGGCCCCATAAACTCGGGCCCTGCAGCAGCTACTTTGTCTGCTAACACAGTACTGTTCTGGCTCCGGCCGGTGGGCGCTTTTAGATGTTGCTGCCTCTGTCTCTTTCAGGACGGAGGTGTGTGTGTGTGTGTGTGTGTGTGTGTGTGTGTGTGTGTGTGTGTGTGTGTGTGTGTTGTGTGTGTGTGTGTGTGTGTGTGTGTGGAGGGGGGGTGGTTGCAGTCTTCTGCGGGCAGTGAGACAGTCGCTGTGTGACTGCCCTCTACAGGTCACCACATTCCCCTCCTCCCCCAGTGGCACAGACACCAAAGGACAGTGAAGGGAGCAGGAGGAATCAGACACTTGGCAGCCTGGAAGGAAGAAAGGTCAGAGATTCCGCCTCCTGCTGCTCCCTGTCCCATGTGATGAACATGTGAAGTCGGGACAGAAGGTAAAGGGAGGGAAGGAAGGGAAAGCAGAAGAGTCACAGCACAGAGTCCCCTCCACCTCATACTGTGCTGTGACTGTTCAGTACTACCTTATGTATCCATACTCTGCTTAATTAGCCCATGTGGGGTTGGGGGGCTGGTGGCACCTATAACCCTGCCTGTCTATATATACTGTATGGTCACTATAACCCTGCCTGCCTGTCTATATATACTGTATGGTCACTATAACCCTGCCTGCCTGTCTATATATACTGTATGGCCACTATAACCCTGCCTGCCTGTCTATATATACTGTATGGCAACTATAACCCTGCCTGTCTATATATACTGTATGGTCGCTATAACCCTGCCTGTCTATATATACTGTATGGTCGCTATAACCCTGCCTGTCTATATATACTGTATGGTCACTATAACCCTGCCTGTCTATATATACTGTATGGTCACTATAACCCTGCCTGCCTGTCTATATATACTGTATGGTCACTATAACCCTGCCTGTCTATATATACTGTATGGTCACTATAAGGCCGTGTTCACACGGCTTATTCCCGACGGATTTGTGAGCCGTATTGAGCATCATATCACTGCAAATTATAATCCCTGTTAAAATGTAACTTTTACTGAGATATCTAAAATTATACAATCTAAACCCCTATAAATTACCACTACATACCTAAATGATACAGCATACTGTGCACCATCCGTCAGTGGAGTAGTCGCCCAGATAAAGGACGGCTCCGCTTTATTGACAGATAATAACACTATATACGTGTATAAACACCTTAAATCCCAGCTATCCCGACGCGTTTCCCCCGTACAATTCTAGGGTTCATCAGGGGATTCAAAAAACTCTCGCTGTGGAAAAAGAGTACGCTATATACAACGCATATACAGTCAGTCTTGAATACATATACCTCCTATTTAGATTCAATAGGGAGACTGATACTTAGCTTGGGTAAATCAACCTCTAAAGGAACCCGGCAATAGGTATAAAGTAGAATATACCAATTTGAAGATGTTAGGGGCTTAGTTGTTATACATTTGAGGGGCCATTTGAGGCATTTAAGGGAAACAGAGACGATTTGCTCTGTATCCCTCTCATCCTGGGTGCCAGCATACCAAAGGAGCTGCGGGGAGTATCTTTCCTATACCTGACAGCACCCAAGCTAAGTATCAGTCTCCCTATTGAATCTAAATAGGAGGTATATGTATTCAAGACTGACTGTATATGCGTTGTATATAGCGTACTCTTTTTCCACAGCGAGAGTTTTTTGAATCCCCTGATGAACCCTAGAATTGTACGGGGGAAACGCGTCGGGATAGCTGGGATTGAAGGTGTTTATACACGTATATAGTGTTATTATCTGTCAATAAAGCGGAGCCGTCCTTTATCAGGGCGACTACTCCACTGACGGATGGTGCACAGTATGCTGTATCATTTAGGTATGTAGTGGTAATTTATAGGGGTTTAGATTGTATAATTTTAGATATCTCAGTAAAAGTTACGTTTTAACAGGGATTATAATTTGCAGTGATATGATGATTTAAATCCTCTGTTCATATAGAATTTGCAGAATTTCTAATATTATGGCCAGTTTTTTAAGTGGCCCTGTGGATAAAGAGAAATGGCGAACTGAGGCAAGAGCGGTGTTTTCAGACGTTGAGGTGGAGTCAGATCAGAGTGATCCTTCAGATTTGAGAGTGGTATTCAAACAGCTATATACAGCTTACCGAGCCAATATTAAATCTTGGTGGGAGGCACAAACATTAGAGCATTATATTGAATCACGTATTATACCTAGTGGACTTAGAATCTATATAACACCTGCCATTAGATCACAGTCTGAATCCCTGTTGGCAGAGTGGGAAACAGAACTCATAGATAGCTCTGTACGACTTATGAAAATCTTATTAAAGGAGGAAAATAAAACTCTAGAAAGTACTTCCACCACTCTAAATAAATTGATAGAACAAGCATCAAAACTTAGAGGGGATCCTGACTTTACTAGGAGAGAACAAAGCCTACAAAATTCTATAGAAAAATATCAGACAGGACTGAAGGTACGGAAACGCAAACAATATCTAAGGGACCTTCAAGAATTTAAGGAAGGAAGAGCATTTAATTTTCTAAAATCTAAGCCCTCTACCCCCAGAGAAGTATTGTCATCTGACGCAGAGTCTTCAGATACCAATTCACAAACAACTACAAGATCTAGGGGAAGAATAAGAGGCACTAGAACTAGAAAATGGGGCCCACGCCAGAACTCAGGAGGAATGGGAGTACATATGGATTATTATGCCTCCTCATCCTCTGGCAACTCCAATACACCCCCTTTTTTAGAGGGTTGGAGAGGCCCCGCGTCCGGCCTGAGACACCGTCAGAAATAATGATATCAGATCAACATCAGATAATTAACCTCACAGACAGGCAACTGAGTAAAAAAGAACTACAGATTCTACAGAGGGGCCTGACTTTTGTGCCCACCACCAAGTTTAGTGATTTTTCATGGACTAAAGATTTACATCTATTTGTGCGTAAGCTCAAGTGGCATAAATTTTTTAAAATCAAAGATGATATTGAATGCCAGCAATTGGGTGTTACGACACAGGATCTAGAGGGAATACGTACTTTGGTGTCCCTTATGGAGGAGGAAGAAATGAGAGAGGGACAAACTAAACTGAAACTCAAAAGTAGGAGAATGCCCCCGAGTCAGTTGGATACACGTGAAATTGATTTATTTTTGCAAATAGTCTCAAAAGAACTCCGCGATTTGGGTGAACAGAGGTTACCATTTCATAATAATCTCAGTAGAGAGGAATTAGAAGCATTGTCAGCACTGGAACGGGATAAGTCTATAGTCATCAAACCCTCCGATAAGGGGGGAAATATAGTTATACTAAATCATGATATATATAAACAAATGTGTAACGATCTTCTCAAGGACAAAAGACATTATGATATTTTACCTTCAGATCCAACAACAACTTTTATTATGGAACTAGAAAGGATACTTGTGGAGGGCTTAGAAACAGGTCTGATATCAAACACAGAATTTAAATTCATGATGCCCTCTAATCCCCAAATACCTACATTCTACTCGATTCCTAAGATCCATAAGGGCTATACCCCGCTAAAAGGCAGACCAATAGTCTCGGGTGTAGGATCAATAACGCAAAATGTGGGGATTTATATAGATAACATCTTGCAGGATTTTGTAACTACACTGCCATCTTACATAAGGGACACTTCTGATCTTTTGCGTAGATTGGACGGAATTACAGTTAACAAAGAAGTACTATTGGGCTCTATAGACGTAGAAAGCCTATATAGTAATATCCCACATGAAAACGGTATCCGGGCAGTAGAATATTTTTTGTCTACAAGAAGTATAGAATTCCAGGCTCATAATGCTTTTGTCATTAAATTACTTGACTTTGTGCTAAGACATAATTATTTCGTCTTTTGCAATAAGACCTTCCACCAGCTCAGGGGCACCGCAATGGGGAGCCCTTGTGCTCCCACATATGCAAATCTGTTCCTGGGCTGGTGGGAGGCCACCTTGGTATCTCAACCAGGGGATGATCAATGGCCCCCCCAGATTTTATTCTGGGGGAGGTACATCGATGACATCATCATCCTATGGGAAGGCACGAGGTGTCACTTTGAGGAGTTTGTTACACAACTCAACAAAAACAAAATCGGTATGCATTTCACATTTGAAATGCAGGAAAGATGCTTACCCTTCTTGGATGTCCTTATCATTAAAGATCTAAATGGTAATATTCACACAGATATGTACAGGAAACCTACAGCAACTAACAGCCTGTTACATTGGGAAAGTTACCATCCATTACCATGTAGGAGAGGAATACCGAAAGGTCAATTTCTGAGAGTTAAGAGGAATTGCTCCAGAGAAGAGGATTTTAGGAGACAGTCAGGTATTTTAAGAGAGAGATTTCGTAATCGAGGATATCCCTCAAAAGTCCTTGAATCAGCTTTCAGGCATGCACAAAAACAGAATAGGACAACTTTGCTACAAGGTAAAACCCAAGAAAATAAAGACACCAATAAGGCGCGTATAGTTGCAACTTTTGATGACAGAAATTTAGAAGTGTGTAATATCCTTAAAAAATACTGAGGAATTTTAATGTTGGATCAGGATCTAAAGGGATATCTTCCTTCAACCCCTTTGATAACCTATCGGAGGGGTAGATCTATCAAAGATAGACTGATCCATAGTCACTATACACCAACACCCTCTCAAGGCACGTGGTTGGAAAGGAGACCGATTGGCAATGTTTAAATGTTGGGCAGAGATGTGATAGCCTGCCCTTATATATTACAAACTAAATCCTTCACAAGTGCCTCTAATGGAAAACATCGTATTTTGCCAACTGTAGGACAGAAGGAGTAGTTTACATGTGTATATGCCCCTGCCCACTTAATTATATTGGAAAAACAAGGAGAACATTCAAAAGAAGGGTGGGAGAACATCTGGGGGATATACGAAATAGGAGAGACACTCCAATAGCCCGACATGTGTGGGAACATCATAATGGTGAATGGGAATCTCTGCGTTTTCTAATCTTAGAGGTCGTGAGACCATCCCCCAGAGGAGGGGAATGGGATAGACGAATTCTATGCAAAGAAGCCCAATGGATTTACCGTATGGATTCTGTTTATCCAAGGGGCATTAATGAGACTTTACAATTTGGCTTTTTTATTGAATAGACTCTGCTTTAGGCCTGCTTACTCTGCTCTGCCTTGTTCACACTCTCCATAGAGGACCACTATTAATTGTTCAGATCTGACCATTGGATATGTATCAGCACCATATTATAATTTTTTCATTATATTCACTGATTACCTACAGTCTGATAATTCAAGTCAGCTGAAGACAGTGAACGCTGTACCCCGAAATCTTTGGCCCTGTATTTAAGCCCCTATTAACCTATGCATGTCGGTTGTATGGTAATTACTCCGGTAAATTTTGAGAACTAAGGCGAGAAGTCCCGTTACAATATCTTTCTATGGCTATCAATACATATGCGAATATATGGGGTGACGTCGGGAACGAGTGCACTCGCCATGGCTTATCAGTGCTGCCGTGGTAGCGTGTATCTGGTCAGGCACTTATTTTGAATTCCAGCGCAGAGGTCGAGCTGAGCTTTTAATATGTACAGTGACGATCCCGGCAGCGCTACCCGTAAGTGACATGCATTCTCTTTTCAGACATGCGCAGTGAAGTTTTTAGCACGCCGGGCGCCGCATGGTCTGGGCCGCTACTCGGACATGCGCAATGTCATTCCCGGCGCCGCCAACTGGAAATGACATATTTCTCTCTTCCGGACATGCGCAGTTCAATATCCGGAACGCCGGGTAAATCAACCTCTAAAGGAACCCGGCAATAGGTATAAAGTGGAATATATCCAATTTGAAGATGTTAGGGGCTAGTTTGTTATACATTTGAGGGCCATTTGAGGCATTTAAGGGATAGAGACGATTTGCTCTGTATCCCTCTCATCCTGGGTGCCAGCATACCAAAGGAGCTGCGGGGAGTATCATTCCTATACCTGACAGCACCCAAGCTAAGTATCAGTCTCCCTATTGAATCTAAATAGGAGGTATATGTATTCAAGACTGACTGTATATGCGTTGTATATAGCTACACTTTTTCCACAGCGAGAGTTTTTTGAATCCCCTGATGAACCCTAGAATTGTATGGGGGAAACGCGTCGGGATAGCTGGGATGTAAGGTGTTTATACACGTATATAGTGTTATTATCTGTCAATAAAGCGGAGCCGTCCTTTATCAGGGCGACTACTCCACTGACGGATGGTGCACAGTATGCTGTATCATTTAGGTATGTAGTGGTAATTTATAGGGGTTTAGATTGTATAATTTTAGATATCTCAGTAAAAGTTACGTTTTAACAGGGATTATAATTTGCAGTGATATGATGATTTAAATCCTCTGTTCATATAGAATTTGCAGAATTTCGTGCGCCGTATTGAGCTCACAAATCCGCCGGGACTACGGGGCGGGACGGGGGCGGGGCCGGAGCGCGTGGGGGCGCCGCTCCCGGCCCCATAGACAATGCATTGTTTACGGCGCGTCCGCGCCGTAAATAATGTGCATGTCACTTTCTCCCCCCGCGGCGGATTCGCCGAGCGGGAGAGCGACGGAATCCACTGTTCTCTATGAGAGCAGTGGATTACCGTAATGACAGGTACGGATTGGCGCCGTACTGCAGCGCAAATCCGGCGCGGAGTACGGCGCCAATCCGTGCCCAAATAAGCCGTGTGAACGAGGCCTAACCCTGCCTGTCTATATATACTGTATGGTCACTATAACCCTGCCTGTCTATATACTGTATGGTCGCTATAACCCTGCCTGTCTATATATACTGTATGGTCGCTATAATCCTGCCTGTCTATATATAATGTATGGTCACTATAACCCTGCCTGTCTATATACTGTATGGTCACTATAACCCTGCCTGTCTATATATACTGTATGGTCGCTATAACCCTGCCTGCCTGTCTATATATACTGTATGGTCGCTATAACCCTGCCTGTCTATATATACTGTATGGTCCCTATAACCCTGCCTGTCTATATACTGTATGGTCGCTATAACCCTGCCTGCCTGTCTATAAAAACGTTGGACTATAACCCCGCCACTATATATTGATGGGAT